>WYDF02124912.1:0-10065 GCA_009867245.2 Adranes taylori
ATTTATTGTTCCTCATAATATGTCCGAGGTACTCCATTTTTCTTCTCTTCACTGTGAATGTCACTTCTTTCGTTTTATTTATAGGTGCGAAAAAATATTTAAAAATTTGACCTATTTCAGTGATTGTAATATGTTGGAGCCCATATATAATATTCAATTTGTTACAAGTATATGGCTTAATTGAAGTCACTCCAGAAAATATGGCGTTAGAGGACTTTTGTCGACGATTCTAAACATACAGTTCGCTAACTGCATGTATAAAAAACTTGTGACCATACATCCAGCAATTTTTGTCGTTTCAATTGTTTTTTATAAATGATCAGTTTTGATTTATTTAATTGACGATTTTCTTGTGGGATAATTAGCTAGTGATTATTTATTAACTGATTATTTTAACCATTTATCGATTTCAAAGATGATATAAAATACTTTGCTTATTTAATACTTTGTTTACGATGTTTACTATATGGTCCGTTCTAGACCGGACAACCCCGGCGCCTCCACCAAGTTTGTCACGTTTAAAATTGCAAGGAGCAAATGTTAGTTAGGGCGTAGTCAGAATTTATAAATTATTTTTTATAAATTCTGGTTTGGTGAAAAATAAAATAAATTCTAAACAAATTTTAGATGGTCTTGTATGTGGTTCTGTGTGTCGCCCTTTTGCATGCGACTTGTTGCTTCTGTACCTTCAGCTGTAAGTTTTTCAGCTTATTGGTTGTATCCTCAAAACAAAGATTCATGTATGTCGGATAATTATTGATTTAATCTTAAGTATATTTATTTATAGGTGCGAAAAAATATTTAAAAATTTGACCTATTTCAGTGTTTGTAATATGTTGGAGCCCATATATAATATTCGATTTGTTACAAGTATATGGCTTAATTGAAGTCACTCAAGAAAATATGGCGTTAGCTACATTTATTCAAAGCCTTGCATCACTCAATTCGGCCGCTAATCCCATAATTTATTGCATATTTTCCACTCAGATTGGTGATTTATTGAAGTAAATAAAAATTTTAATTTTTTATGTAAGTTATCGCTGACCCCTGTGTGATTTTAATGTACATTTTTAGATCTTTATCATTCTTAAAGTGTCTGGCGCGCATTAGAAGGATAAAACGTACTCGTGAACATTTGGATAATGGAAAGGATAATATTAGAAGTTGTACAATCGCAAACAGTAGGATTAGTAGGACAACTGATAAAAATGACAGCATAATCGGCCAATCAGGAAATACAACAACCAGTACATTGACAACACGATCTGGCTCCGAAATAGGCCACGCACAAACAGCTTAAATCTAAATGTTAATTTTATTTGCATGTTTAGTTCAGCACCAATATATAACTACTTGTTAAAATAGACATCAAAAGTTTGAAAAGTGTCATTTTCATCCATTATGTGTCCTAAAATTTGTACGCACTTCTTTAAGAATGTACATTTACTTGGTTTCAATGTCATGTTTGCTTGTTCCAATTTCTGAAAAGCTTTGGCCGGAACTATTAGACCCCGACTTGGTAGATTTGGGAACTGAAAGCGAATCTGAAGATGTTGTTGTACAACAATCAGACCATAACATTTAAAATTCAAATTTCGCTCTAAATCCTGTTAATTTTTAATTTTTTGTTAAAATTTCGCGCCAAATTCTCATAGCGAAAATACTCTGTCATCCACCATATTGAATTTACATTTGTCAAACGCAAAAACTATTTATGTTAGACCCACAAAAATGTATATACCGCACCTACATTCTAATCTCCATCCGCACGAGCATGTGGATGTGTACCTTAAACGACTACTACGTTTTCAGCTGCAATTCAAAATGTTCGTCACCCGCCTGCTACTAAATTCTGTTAATTGTATTAATTGTTTATTCAAATGTAGCGCGCATACCTGTCGTTCATTTTTTTCTTCTTCAGATCAAAAAATCACGTAAAAATTTTAAAATTTAATATGGTGAAGTAAAAACATAAAAAGAAAAAAAATCAAATATTGCGCTCAGTCGTTTTCAGCTATTAAAAAAATTCACGTAAAAATTCAAATTTCACAACATCATCTAGCGACATCTCACGACATTTTATTTAAATTTAAGACATCTCGTGACGACATCTCAACACGACATTTGAATTTTTTCTAAATTGAAATCCCGCGCCTAACTTCATACCGGAAATGCTCCCTGTTGTCCGCCATATTGCATTTTCATTTGACAGCTGTCAAACACTATACCTGTTCCAAAATACCGAAAAAATAACGCTCCACGGAACCGTAGAAAAAAGTTGAGGTTATTATAACCCCACCACATAGTTAATGATACATAAATTCACCACACGGCCGCCGGGTTAAGTACATGTCAAACCTTTCAAAAGATTTGTTAAAATTAACTAATATTTATACTAGTTTCTTGTAAAATTGTGCATGATTACAAATAAAATCATTTCCTGTAATGTATATTGTATAACTCATAAGAATCAAAATTTGTATAAAAATATATATTTGTACACCAAATAAGACTGTGTTGTAATAAAGTCATTAAAGAAAGATATTTTTGTTTGTAGTTACAAAGTAGACTAAATAGTATACATTAAAGTTTTAATTAAATGATCATCAATAGTAGGAGATGTCCGATCTCAACTCGTTCTAAACGTAATCTGTGACGTCACGGTGTAATTTTTAAAATTTGTAGTTAAGTAGTACAAAAACAATAGTTTACATTAAAATTAACAATATAAAAATAGTTTAAAGTATAAAAGATAATTCTTGCATTTGAGCATCATAAATTTCTATTTGAAAAGAGTTCATTTGATACGTATGCTCTGATCTTCAAATAATAATTAATTACTATTGCTGTATTAAAATATAGTACGTTGTTAAATATCAGTGTTATTGATGTGAACGGTCACGTCTATAAATTAATATACAAATCTAATAACCTAGTCTATTGAGTTATACATTCTTTACGCATTGTTTTGATATTATAATTTACGAAATATCTCTATGACACGTAAATAACTATATATTTATTTTTAAATTAATATGATTAGTAGAAAAACATAAATTATTTTCTTTTTCTCTTCTATGTTGCTGACCCTGTTCAAGTGGATTCAACATCTAATTTCAAGCTAATTAAAGAAATAACACTTTTCGATCAAACTTGTATGTTATTTAGTAATTTCAGTAAAACCTTAAATAGTCAAAATAAATGCAAAAATGAATAAGATAAAAATTAGTTATAATAAAGAGTACTTTCTTGTTTTTACATTTATATATTCACGACCAGTTTCGGCTTTTGGCCCTCATCAGGTGAAACTCCAAAAATATTACATTAGTTTAGAACCCGGCTCGCCCGATTTTCGGTCGGTTGTTTAGCCCACTAACAAGCCATGAATTTTCAAAGAACAAATGATTTTATATGTGTTACATCACGCATGTTAACGTGTACGAGAGTTTTATTTATAAACAATTATTCGCAGCTGTCTGCACCTCTCGTCAACACATAGTTTTTGTGTCATCAGATAGGTGTCGCTACTAGTATTGTTTTGAATTTATTATTAATTTCTATTTTCACGCCTTATTGCCGACTCGCAATAAGTAAAAGTACCGGTAATAAAGTAAAAGTAAAATGAAATATAAAATTATGATATATAAGTGTTTATTAGGTTGTTTATATCTGAATTCTATTGCTTAATTTGTTAGTTTTTGTCGTAATTGTGTTGCATTTTGTATTTTTCTTGATTTATTATGTGAGATTATTATTGTACTTACTGTACATTGTTGTTGTAATATACTTATTTATAGTCAGCCTATTTCTGTCGTATAGGCTTATCACCGACTATGTGTTTTAATGTTGAGCCTCTGCCACCGCAGAGTCCCGGGTTCGATCCCCAGCGTAGACAATGGTTTGCATTGTTGGTCGAATCTAGGCAACAAACGAATCGAGGTCGGTAATTATAGGAGGAAGGTAACTATAATTTATCATGCACATCGATGTAAAACTTCGGTCCAGTGTGTGCGGGTTGCCACGCACTATAAATATTTCTTTACGAGTTAATCAATAAAGGTTGGTAAAGAGGTTGGTAATTATCTGATAGTCTACCTATTAGCGTCGATGACAGAGGCTCAACGACAAGACACATAGTCGGTGATTAGCCTACACGGTAGAAATAGGCCGATTATAAATAAGTATATTAAAATAAGAACAACAACAAACACGTGCAATACTTCATAGTTTATTTACACCAAGTACAATCATAATAAATCAAACAAAAAATAGAGACCAACAAAACGCAACACAGTAACGACAAAAACTAACCAATTAAGCAATAGATTACAGATATAAACATAACCTAACAAACACTGATATAGCACAATTTTATATTTCATTTTTATTATTATTTTATTACTTGTAATATGTAAATTAATGTAATATTTTTGCAGTTTCACCTGATGGTGGTGAAAAGCCGAAACCAGTCGTGAATATATAAATGTAAAAACAATGAAGTTTTTATAACTAATTAGAAAACCTTGTTAGCGATCAAAAACTATCATAAAATAAAAATAATTAAAGCATCTGAAATGAAGTAAATAACTACATCCGTACATTTTTAAATTAACTAATCATAAAACGTAAAGACGCCATCCAAAGTACCATTCTACTTAAGTCAATTTAAAATTACGTTTAGCTTCGACATCTTTCAACGAATGTGTGCAATTACCGAGAAAGATAAAACGGAAATCATCAAAATAAAACAAATGACACGCGAGTTTGATATGCTAGATATCTGTGTGGATGTCTCAGTAGACAAAGTATTATTGAAAGTTCACGAACAATTTTACATCTATTAAAAGAAACGGAGGAATCAATTATAATCTTCTCGCACTTCACTACATGTTTTTACTAAACATGTGAATGTTTAAATTAATAAAACAAATGCAAATCGATTTATCAGGGAGAAACTGTGAAAGCTGCTTTTCTTGTTTACATTTCTACTTCACCTTAATCTCAACGAGTATGATTGGAGTTCATATCCCGCTCAGCATTTAAGGAACATGCTGATGAGTGTAACCTTTCTGCTGTGCTTTCAGGATTGTCCATTTGTTTTTTTTGGATTGCTTCTTTTGATTGCTAATTCTCTTATTTGTAGAGCTTTTATGGCTTCCATGATCTCTGAGTTCCCTTCGTATCACCGAGCGTCTAATACTCTTTGTAGCACTTTGTTCTGAGCTGTTGAATTTGTTCAATTCGTAGCAATTTGTCAACTAAAAGTTATGATATTTAGTTTCAAAATGTCGGAATGTTTATTTTGAAGCTTGAGATCCCTGCTTATTTATTTTTTATTCCTGACCTTCTCAACTGCCTCTTACCGCTCCTAGTTTTCCGTCCTCTTATGCTCTCCGCCTTTACTTACACTACTGGACTACCTTTCAACTACTTTCTCCTTCGCTAGACCCTCCTCATCTTCATTTCCACGATTCCTCTCCCACCCATACCCTTTTGTAGGCGACTCTCACTGTTTCTTTCTCAATACTTTTCTTTTTGGCTCTCTAGCTAATCATTCTTTGTACTTTTCTTTCTCCTTTGTTCAGGTCATCATCTAGATAATCCCACTTCCTTTCAACATATACTTTCGTTTCATCAGTTCCATCTTATCTGCCCACGGAACTTACTTTACCAATAATTCAGCTTTTTCTCTATCCTGTTTCTCCATTTCTCGTTATCACCTTTAATATTATTTTACTCCCTCATTAATATTTTAATGTGCTGCATCATTTCTCTCTCGAATTTGGGAGTACTCACACCTCTTGTTTCTTCGTCTTCCTCTGTCTTCTTCCTCTTTTCTCCTCCCACCGACATTGGTCTAGCCATTCCGCTTTCCGACATTTGTACGTTAGCCTAGATTCCAGATGACTATTGCTTTGACTTGTTTTATTTCGAAGTATAAATCAGAAGCATATATAGGGAAATTAAAATACCCCTTTTATAGCTAAAAATGAATATTTAGATAATTAGGTAAAAACTTGAAGAGAAAGTACAAATTTTTAACAAATCAATTATATGGTTAGAGAGTATATAATTATATTTGTCTCTGCTCTAAAAGTAAGTTGGATGGACTTAAGCAATTTTCATATTAGATGTTTTATAATCTATATAATTCATTGTAGGTCATCTCATCGAGAAACAAAAAGATCGTCTTTGTTTTTTCGAGCGAGACTTTTTAAGCAGAATAACTACTGTCTTGACAATTATAAAAAACTACCACAAAAATGACAATTAAGAAACAATGACAATTCAGACAATTAAGAAACACAATGACAATTGCCAATTAATTGTTAATTAATTGACACAATGACAATTAAGAAACAATGACAATTAAGAAACACAATGACAACTGACAATTAATTGACACAATGACAATTAAGAAACAATAACAATCAAAAAACAATGACAATTATAAGAAACAATGACAATTAAGAAACCCAATGACAATTGACAATTAATTTACAATTAAGAAACTATGACAATTATAAGAAACAATGACAATTAAGAAACACAATAACAATTGGCATTTAATTGACACAATGACAATTAAGAAACAGAATGACAATTGACAATTAATTGACACAATGACAATTGACAATTAATTGACACAATGACAATTGAGAATTAATTGACACAATGACAATTAAGAAACAATAACAATTAAAAACCATGACAATTATAAGAAACAATGACAATTAATTTACAATTAATTGACACAATGATAATTCAGAAATAATGATAATTAAAACAATTAAGAAATACAATGACAATTGACAATTAATTGACAAAATGACAATTAAGAAACAATGACAACTAAGAAACAATGACAATTATAAGAAACAATGACAATTAAGAAACACAATGACAATTGGCATTTAATTGACACAATGGCAATTACGAAACAATAACAATTAAAAACCATGACAATTGTAAGAAACAATGACAATTAATTTACAATTAATTGACACAATGATAATTAAGAAATAATGATAATTAAAACAATTAAGAAATACAATGACAATTAAGAAACACAATTAATTACGACAATTAATTGACACAATGACAATTAAGAAACAATGACAACTAAGAAACAATGACAATTATAAGAAACAATGACAATTAAGAAACACAATGACAATTGGCATTTAATTGACACAATGACAATTAAGAAACAATAACAATTAAAAACCATGACAATTATAAGAAACAATGACATTTAAGACAATTAAGAAACCAAAGGACAATTAATTTACAATTCATTGACACAATGACAATTAAGAAATAATGACAATTAAAGCAATTAAGAAATACAATGACAATTGACAATTAATTGACACAATGACAATTAAGAAACAATGGCAATTAAGAAACAATGACAATTAAGAAACAAGGACAATTATAAGAAACAATGACAATTAAGAAACATAATGACAATTGGCATTTAATTGACACAACGACAATTAAGAAACAATAACAATTAAGAAACAATGACAATTATAAGAAACAATGACAATTAAGACAATTAAGGATCACAATGACAATTGACACATAATTTACAATGAATTGACACAATGACAATTAAGAAACAATGACAATTATAAAAAACAACCACAAAATTTGAGAATCAATGAAAATATCGAAATTTACAAACACAAAATAAATCAAGATATACTAAACGAACAAACACAATGTAAATTTGACAGCTTACTTACACCACTTTCTAACACCAAAATTTTACACAAAAACAGACCAACTAAACTACAAATGAATTAAAAACTACATCACAACAGAATATAAAATAAACAAAAAAACGAAACAGTGCAATAGTCGACGGAGCGCGGCTGACCAACAAAGTGACGAGGGAAACGACATCGAATTACGAAGGCCACATCTATAACAGCACAAACTAGTTAGCATCCAAACGTCTGACTATGAGGCTGTTGGCTCGAAACTAGTGGCAGAAAGCAACATAATAGTGAATCCGGTACGTTAATTTATCATTAATTACTTTTAAAGTGTAGCGTTGTAAGTGTTTAACAGACATATTATTTAATCCTTAGGCATACATTAATTAAAAATTTTTATATTTTTACAAGAAATATTTATGAAACCGGTCCTGTATAAACAAATAAATTTGCTACTTACAACATGGTAATAGCACATTAAATTAAAACAAAACTTAGTTATATCACAATACATACGTGTATACCTAGTATGTATAATATCTAAATTATAATAGTCAGTAAGCATTTTGAGGCTTGTAAACAGATACTTTCATTTTTAAGTGCTGATTACATTGTTTTAATACGTAAAACAAATTAGTTAAAAATTTCAGAAATAACTCGGTACATTAAATTTGACAACTAGACGTGTGTGTAAAAGAATGAAAGTAAATATCATTAATTCAATTTAAATAAAAATGCCTCGAAAATATATTACCTTAGTATTCTTAAAATTTAAAATTGCTAAGTAATTTGTAGTTTAATAATAATAGTTTGCGTTCAAATTGTGTATTAAAAATAGAGTAATAAAAATATACTCGATGTACGGTACCTTGATAAATTTTTTAAACATCATTTACATATCTCATAACATTTATAAACAATATTTGATATAACTCATTAAAAATTTGTCAATTATAGAATATTTACATATACTTAAACAAATTAGATATCCAAATATTTTTGTGATCTAATACGCGATTTAATAATAAGTATACAATATATCGTGATTGTAATAATGGAGTTTATTCAAATTTTAAACTGCTTAGTATTATGTATATTACTTAACTTAGTCCAATTACAAATGTTCTATTGTTCGGAAGGTAAGTTATATATTACATACTTTTAGCTACTAAGCGTACGAAGAAGATTTTATGAATAGAAACGCGTGGGTCTACCAAACTTATGAATTATTAAAGTAGCAGCATTACTTTAAGTATTTTATTTTTAATATTTATATTTCTAATATTTAATTCGAATATTTATATTTTTACCGATTCTTATGGTAAAATGGTTTGATAAGCACTTTCTTTAGCCAGTGGCTATAAAAGTTTATTTATAACGATTTCTCATTACTAACACTGTTATTACTACTACTCTACACTAATAGGTACCGTAAAATGAGGTGAATAGGGACATGGACGTAAATAGGGACAAACACCAAAAAAAAAGGAATTTAAATTTTACGCTCAAAATTTTTTGTTTTGTTGTACACACTGTCAGTTTGGTTGGTAAGGGTTCTGTCAAGTCACAGCTGAGTCATTGGAACGAAATAATCATTTCTGATTGAGTATTTGAGAGAGCAAAGTTTTCTATACCTTTTCATGTTTTTTTTTTGATAGTGCTCGATAAAGTTCGATATGTCACAAACATTTTGTAATATTTTACGGCTTATAACTGACTGCACCTTTTTAAACATATTTTGGTGAGAATGGGGACAACGTTAAAATTGCATTTTTATAAAAAAAAAATTGTACTTTGCCAAAAGACATTTGAATTAATTAAACTTAATATGGAAAGGCTAATACAATCTTCTTTTGAAAAAATGGGGAGATATCCCTTAAACGCCCAGAAAGTGCTACAGAGCTTACTACCAGAAAGCTCTGATGTGGAAGCAAATAATACCACAGCGCTTAACGTTGATGACAGTTAGCTAACTTTTTGGAAAAAAAATGCGATATGCGACAGAGAGTGGCGAGTTAAATAGGGGGAGAAAGGAAAAAGTCTAAAACTGCCTGCTGGGCGCAGTGTTCAGTATTTTTCAGCTGTTTGCGAAGCAATGTATTCTGATTACAAGACTTTGCTTCATCACATTAAAGTCGATGGCTACCGAACGGAAAAGTTTTAAATCGCTTTGTTTTCATAAAAATTGAAATTATCTCCGTCATTGATACCGAAGAAATTGCTTTTCTTTTCTTGATGAGTGATGTTAGAGGGTTGCGAGTTGCTCATCATCATCAGCCATTTTCTATCCACTGCAGGATGTAGGCCTCCTTCAAATTTTTCCAATCGTTTCGGTTTTGTG
>WYDF02124923.1:0-10065 GCA_009867245.2 Adranes taylori
GTTAGTTGACAACCGGTAGCAAATAATTAAATGTAAAAACAAGGAAGTCTTTACTAGTCTATTAATTAGGCAATATTGAAACAAGTTGATTGAAACAAGTAAGATTGAAACAAGTAAGTAAGAATGAAACAAGTAAGATTTGAACAAAAAGTAATGTTAGATATGATGAGAGGATTGTGACAAATGAGGATGTGAAATAAGATTTATTTTATCCATCCCGAAACAAATCAACATCAAATTGATAAAAATTTGACATCTAGTTTCTAGAATACTCTAGATTTAATTTTTCAATAAAAATATCATTCAATCAATTTAAAGGCAATATTAGTTGTTATTGTGATGAGATTTTACAGATATAAATTACTATCAGCATGTTGGTATATCTTACTCAAGATATTAATAATAATTATAATTAATGGTGTAATAAAGAGTACTTCCTTGTTTTTACATTTATTTATTCACTATCGGTTTCGGCTTCTGCCAGCATGAGGTGAAATGTAATTTAGTTATGAAATATTGCACGTTTTTTGTATATTGTATGTTTCGTAGTTAGTTGTTAGTTGACAACCGGTAGCAAATAATTAAATGTAAAAACAAGGAAGTCTTTACTAGTCTATTAATTAGGCAATATTAGTTCTTCAACAATCATGAATACTTATAATAATATTCCTACCTGTCAAATCCTCCAACAATAAGTATTTTGTGGTAGAGTTCTGGCGCAATACGCATATACAAATCCAAATTGAGCTCATTATGATGTGTGACGAATGGTTTTGCAGTAGCGCCACCCGCAATCATGTTCATCATAGGCGTTTCAATTTCCAGAAATCCCAACTCGTCCAAAAATCGACGAATATAGGCCGTGATTTTAGCGCGAGTTTGAAATATTTCACGTACTCGAGCATTCAAAATTAAATCCAAATATCTAAAATACATGTTTCACTTATTCTATGAAAATAGTTATAACATTAAAATCAAGTATAGTGTTAGATATTTTCAAATACATATTTTACTACAGTTATATTAGAAATCTAAGATATACCTTTGTCGAAACCTTGTTTCCTTGTCCTTCAATCCGAAATGCAAATGTGGCAGCATATGTAAACAAGGAGATAATAGCTTTATCTTCTTTGGCATAATAGAAAGTTCACCCTTTTTGGTTTTGGTTGGTACACCTTCAACACCAATAATATCACCACGACGGATCTTACCTACGTCGGATGCAAAAGCAGATTCATCGCCATATTGTTTGGCCGTTGCCATTACCTATTCATTATTCATCAAATAAAGTGAAATTCCTTATCCTAGAGATAAACTCTATACATGGTTCAAAAAGCAGGCAAGTAAATTTTATTATTGAGTTTTTTAAGAATTATTTTTGTATTTACACACAATTGTTTCAAAGATATATTTTGAATGTAAACTTGCTAAAACGAGGAAACATGATTTTGAATTTAAACTATGTTAACTTAAATTCTATATATTGTGAAGCGGAAAGAAAAAAATGTGAAATGGAACGAAAACAGATATTGTTCTATGAAATATATGAAAGGAATAGATAAGTAAATAGTACAAATAATATGAATTTAGAGACATTGTCAAAATTAATCAAAACATAAAATTTTATTAGCTTTTAATTATGTTTATTGTTCGAACATTTATACCAGAGATAAAACTGATTATGTAAGAAGCTATAAAATGTTATAGTTATTAATATCAATAAAGTTCTTAAAAAAATAAAAATAAAATTAACAACGTTGTAACTAAAATTTTAATTATTACTCAGTGTATTTATGTGCAGTTGGGTTGCGTTAGCTATTGTTGGGAACTGGAATGTGAGAATAGCGGAAAATGGAGGGAGGTTTTTAGGGAGAGAAAATGATGTCTAACGATAAGGTGACGAATGGGGAGAGTAAAAAGTTTTTAAAGTGGATTGATGAAATGGATTAGCTATAGGAAACGAATGTGCGGATGGGGAATGGAAGGGTAACTTGACATTTAGGGAGCATGAGTGGGGGGTGTTGTTGATTATTTGGTGAGTAGGGAGTGACTGATTGGAAAGTTTGATAACTGGAGACAGAATTGAGTCTGACCATTTTCCATTGGAAACAGAGTGGAGGATGGGCGGGATGAAGCAAGTAAAATGGAAGAAAGGTAAAGAGGGAGTGAGTGAAGAGGGATTGTACGTTTGGAGCGAAGATATGAGAAAAGGTATGGTGCAGAGATTGAATGAGGTTAATTGGAAAGGAATAGGTGTAGAGGAAATGCTATGGGAAGTTGAAAGGAATTTAGTGAGAAGGGAAGGAAGGCAAAAGATGCGGACGGAGAACGGCAAGAATGTTGACGAAGAGAGTATTAAGAAGAAGAACGGAGTTAGAGAAGTTTTAGGGAACGTTTGGGAAGGTGAATTGTCATGGGATGATTACGACAGGAGAAGAAACGTTTAGAAGAAAGGAATAGGAAGAGAGAAAAAGAGTTAATAAGGGATTAAAAAAATGGGAGGTGTGCCGATATATGGAACAGAGGGGAATGATGCGGAAAAGGGGGTATGCAGTGGGTTAAGATTGGGTAAATCGGTAGATAAATGTAGAGAATTGTCAGGAGGATTAGATGAAGAAAAACAGATAAGAAAGACTGAAGTGGAGTCTGTGGGAGATGGTGATGGGGAGGTGATTGAACTAAGTATGGAGGTAAAAAAAGACATTAATAAGAAGAAAAGAAGGAGGACCAGGCATGATTCCGGTTGAGGTATGGGGTTGTCTGAATGAGGAGGGAGCGAATGCATTGACAAGAGGCTTAAATAAGATAGGGATGGGAAGGGAGTGTGTGCCAGAGGAATGGAAAAAAGGAGAAATTGTTCCGGTTTATAAGAGAGGTGATAGGAAGAGTGTGCATAGTTACAGGGGGATAACGATTATGGATTGTATAGAATGTTTGCGAGGGTTGTAAATGGAAGGTTGGGTAGGAGATGGGAGTAAAAGAGATACTATGGCACACGCAGAATGGTTTTATAAGAGGTAGGGGGACCACGGACAACATTGTTATAATTAATTATATGATTCATCAAGAAATATGGGACAAAAGGAAGGTAAATTTGTTGTTCGTGAATCTCAAAACTGCCTTTGGTAAGATTATACGGGATAATTTGTGGGAGAAATTGGTGGATTTGGGTATTTCGAATGGAATTATTAGAATGATTAGGAGTATGGATGATATGTTATATGGTAAGTAGGAACGGATCTGCGAATGTGCATGTCAGAATGTTAGCAAGGAAATTACAGGTAGCGGCAGGAAGAATGGGGTATGTGTGGAGGAAGAGGTTCGGGGGATTTGGTGAGTATGAGGATAATGATAATGAAAGTGTGTACAAGGAGTATTATGTTGTATGGTGCAGAAGTGTGGGCGGTGAAAGAGAGGAATGAGTTGGAAGTGATGGTAAAGAGTTATATGAAGAGGATGTTAGGAGTAGAGAAATCGACGCCCAGTGAGGTGCTACAAGAATTGAATGAAGTAAAATGTTAGGTGTACGGTGTGAAGGAGATGTTAAGATTTGAACAAAAAGTAATGTTAGATATGGATGAGAGGATTGTGAATAATGTATATTTGGAAGCCATGAAATGTAATAGAGGAAGAGAATGATTTGGTTAGAGACGGAGGGTGTATAGAGGTGTGGATGGTCTATATTTGAGTGGCTTGATAGAATGTGTGGAAGGCTAAGGAATGAGAATAAGGTTGAACAGAGCTTAAAAGACGCGGAAATGCAAGAGAGAGGTGGAAGAATAAAAAGAATTAGATACAACAAGAAATATGTGTAGGAGATGGTGGAAGGTAAGATGCCTGATTATTTAATAGCGGATACGAGTATGTGTGAAAAGAGAATGACAGCGAGATTTAGGTGTGGCTGTGAGGAAAGGGGAAATAAGGATTGGATGAAAGAAGAATATAGAAGATGTAGAGTGTGTGGTGTGGATGAGGAAACGTGGGAGCATTGGGTGAAACGATGTAGGGAAATAGAAAAGAATGAGGAGCAAAAAGTAATGGCCGATAATTGGAGGGTGTGTAGTGCATTAATTGTGAAATTATTTTATATATACATATCTGAATTTCATAAATTACAATCGAATTGATACGAAATAATATTGACAATAAAAACAAGCAAATTTATAGTGACATCATAAAACGTATAGATTAAAAATTCTACCAATAGCCACGAGAAAGCACTCCTATAAAATCGAGAAATACAAACTTTACAATTATTAAATAAGAACAAAATTTAAACCAAGAATCAGAACGCTATAGTGTGAAACCGTTTGTATTAATTAAAACTAAATTCATTCAATGTAATTACCTGCAATTTAACACCTTCTCCACGAAGATCGTAAAAAATCAGTTTGGCACCGGATTCACGTATTGCATGGACACGACCAGCTACGCTCACATGTTCATTTTCAAGTATTTCGCCATCTTTCAAAGACGTGTAAATTGCGATATAGTCTTCGAGTGAAGTAGACACATGAAACTTATGAGGATATGGATGCTGATCGCCACCTAAATTTGATTACATATATAAAAATCCTAACGCCTAAAAGATAACAACTAATTCAAGTCGTCGATATCAACTGACCCAAATACATATCTGAACATAATTTTAAATTCTTCTAAAAATATATTATTTTATAAATTTGGTACAAGTATAAAATATACGTATATATTGTAAAGGCGGTCTCAAGCAATGTGTGTAAGGGCAAAATTCGTCATCCGGGCTCATTAGCATAGCGTGTGGGAGGTCAACTTCGGCCAACATTCGTTATGCGTAATATTCCCGTCGTTTGTCGGTAAACTAGCACGAAGAAATGGTATAATATTGATAATTTATTAAAATTCACGATAGAAATTAATCTATAAGCTTAAAATATCTTGAATAATCTTAAAATATTATTCAAGCGGTTATGTGCTTACGATAAGAAAACGCATATATAATTTAAACGTTAGATTATAAGTTGAAACAATGTAATTATGTTTTAAAAGGAAATACTGTTATATCAGTAGATACATACCAATCTCTTTCAGTTGTGCTATGGCTTGTGTTCTAATCCTGAAATACTCATTGGGACTAATCTCATCTTCATTAATTTTCTTTTCAGCAGGTTTCTGCTCACTCCTGGGCTGTAAAATAGATTTATCGGCTTTTTCCTTGGCCTTCTGTTCAGTTTTTTGCCTCCTCTTCAATTCACTAAAGCATATTATAGAGAATACTAAAATTAGTAATCATTTATCCGGCGTTCGATGTATACCTTTTTGTTATTTGTGTAGAAACGGTTCTCACTAAATATGTACATCGATGCAATTTTTGTACTGCTTGCATCATAATTTAGAGGTTAAACTGAAATACAGTTTGCCCAAAGAAATACAGTTTGCAAAACTCCACTTTCTGCACTTACTTCTTAGATAACTTTTCGCCGCTTTCATCTGCCATGAGATCCAGAATATTTCAGTCTTTCAAAGAAATATTGTAAATTTAAAGACTCAGTTTTTTACACGTGAAGTGTGTAATTTTAAAAGTGACATACCTATATTTTATTGCAGAAATATTTTATTGTAAACTTATTTCTAATAGACCGTAAGGTAAATTCATGACAGACTCATATTCTATCTAGACGAAAAACAAGGTTACCACAATCGACATAATAGAAAAATTGTCGTCCTAAAATTATTAAATTTCTTGATAAAAATAAATGAAAAAGATAAAAATAAAATATATATAAGCAAAGTAAAATAATCTGTTTAGATATTTATTGAAATTCTATTCAGCTGTTTTGTAAGCAATCTAAACTTTCACTAAGGTATTAAAATTTGTTTACCAAAAGATGTGAAAATTGTACACCGATTGTTAAATCGGAATGATCTAAACGTAGTCCAAGTTATATTTTTGTGTAAATCTGATCTTATTTTGATCAATTGGTCTAAGTGGTCAACTCAAGTGATAAATAATGAAGTTAATATTCGTCCAATTGATCATATATAGAACAGTTGCATTCTCGTTAATATTGGACCTCAAATAAATATAGCTGCCGCACTGTACCATGGCAGATGAGATAGATCCTTGATGCGCAAAGTATGGGTTAGTGTAAGACAAAAACAGTATTTTGAAAAAAGTAATGCAAATGTTTTCTTATAACCTTACATCTGGAATACATCTGGAGTAGTACTAATAATCATAGAACAAACAATTTCTACAATACGGAAGCTGCATTTTTATATTAGTTGACTACTATATATAATTCATATATGATTGCTTTGGTGTCATTTCTCCTGTCATGCATTTTACTACTTTTCATTATTTATTACCACTAAAATTATTATTTATTACCACTAAAGTAGTAGGGCCTTAAGTTTTATTGCTTTTTAAATAACAATAATTCCAGTCTTAAAATAATCTAGATAAAAATGTTATTTTACGAATGTTAAAAAGTTTAATTAATGTTTAAAAAATAAGTACGGAATTTTGAAAGTGATAACATTTAAATTTTGGTAACCTCAGTAAGGAATTAGTCAGCAGAGTTACATTTGTTAAGGTGGCTTTACATTAGAGGGTCAAAAATTACGTGTAGAACATTAATTTTGTATAATTACTTTGTTTAAATCTAAAAATAAAAACACTTTAGTTTAGTAAGAAATCTTTTAAGAGTAATTTAATATTAAACCAATTACAATTGCATTCATTTGAAACGTTATGTTTTGACAAGTTCGGTATGTAAATTGGTCATAAAATCTAGATTATTCAGAAAATTTATTCAAAGTAAAATTTGGGAAAATCTTAATTTTAAGTAAGGTTATCAATCCGAATCTCAGCTATTGTTTAACCTTTCCTAATATGTACACATTCATTATTTAACTTTTTAGTAGAATTTAATTAAAATTTACTTATTAATATAAATCATTTAAATAAACATTACTTTTTAATCGAAAAGATATCAGAACTAAAACGAATATGTATGCAATTGGTCTGATCTCTTTTACAGTTGTGCATGTTTGTATAAAATAATTGCTTTAAAATGTAGATTCTACGAATTATTTACGCTGAAAGATATTATATTAGAGCAAAAAACATAAAGAATTTGTATTACTTCTTACGAAAAGATGAAGCTCAAACAAGTTGTGCAAAATAATCGTTCAATATATAGGGACTGTTATAAACATTGCATTATAATTAGTCAGAGGTTCTCAAACTGATTTGACTTTATAATAACAATTGTGTAATGGTCAAATACAAAAGGGGTGATTGAATTATTGGTATAGTTAATTAATCTGCATATCGGTATTGGAAGCATGAAACTGTTTGGTTTAGAGATTTTGATAGAGGACTCGTTTTGGGGACCCCTAAAGCCAAAAGTAGTAGTTTTTGAAAAATATCTGATGTGTGTTTGTGCCAATATATAATTACGAACAAATTGAATACTTCAGCCCATACTGAAACCTAATCAAATTTAGTTCACATATGTAGTTATTCTCGTCAGATCTTCAGATCAGAGAATTTGAAGTCAATTGCACAAAAGTGGGAAAATTCGCCATAAGTTTCGCATAAATTTATAATTTAATATCAAACTAAAATTTTGCGTCGTATATTAAAGTTCCTTGAAGTGTGAATATTACTGACCTTTCGTCATTTGAAAATCAATGACGGATCGCGATCTGTCAGAATTAAATTTTTTTTCTCTATGTTTATTATAATCAATGGTGATTTGTTATAATATGAAGTACCTGAACGGAACATTGTCAAATACACACATCATCTGGGACCAGCTTTAGGTGAATAAAAATTTATTTAGATAAATGTACAGCTCTAGTGCAATAATGACTAAAAAAATTATATAGAAACGCTACAAAAAGATCAGAAATGCGTTCCGCCTGTTAAAAAAGTGCCGGAACGTCGTTCCAGTACGATCCTGCCTCAAAGCATCGATGATTATAACAAAAAAGAACCCTTGGGGTTACAACAGAAACGTTTGGTTACAATTTGAAACGTTTTCATGATATCTCCGGCACTGTTGCAGATAGAACATTCAAATAAACTTTGTTAGACAGTGTTTCAGAATGCGTTCGCAAAGATTGCACGATGCATTTTGTTGGTGCAAATGATTGTATGCAACTCGAATTTGTTATAAATATAAAAGATTTTCTATTTTATAAAAAGTTGCTGCATTTCTGGTAAAAATGTTTAATAATTTTTTACCATAATAAAAGTGAAACCGTTTTCCTATTACAAACTAATCAGTTGCGACTGATTAGTTTGTAATAGGAAAACTGCGCCACTTTGATATGGCGCTCTGCTCACTCTCGCCATAACAACTCGAAGCTTTTCGGGTCGCAGAACACATATGAAGGTACTATGCATAGGAGAAATGAAACCTATACAGAAGCGATATCATATAAGCGGCGCCCTATATCAGTGCTTGTACACATGCGCAGGGTGATTTAATTTAAATGGAGCGTTTTGGTTGACCGGTAATTAGTTGACCGTTAATCCAAGAGAGACGCTGCACACTAACATTTACGTAAAATGTACAAGTTTCCTATAATTTGAAAAGCGCACTGTAATGCCAATATGTAATATGTTTTTCACAGGTACTTTACTCATTAACTCCTTTTTACGTATTAGAAGAATTTGTTGTATATTATAATTTAATATCAAATTTCTTGAATTTTATGTGCATATTCATCAAATATATTTAGAACGTCGTGTTATGCGTATCACCGTTTTGATAATAGTACGTATACTGTTTCTATTTTAAAATACCTATTGCACAATATATATAACCTATAACAGTATGCAATATGGTATTTTCTTGTGTTGTTTTTAAAGAAAAGCTAGACATTCATTGTAACATTCATAAAAGAAGCGAAATTGTTCAAAATTTGCCTCAATATTACTAATAACGGAGAGGTATTTCAATTGATCCAACGACTATGATGCCAATACTTGTCTATATGACAGTTTATTCCTTATGAGGTAAGAGAATTTAGTTGTAATAAATTTTATTGATAACCTTTTTGTTAATAAGTATACAAGTAAAGAAGGGCACACAAATCTAATAAGATTTTTGTTTTATTTTGGTGGCATTGCTACCAATATAAACTGAAATACAAGATCTTTAAAAAGTATATTACTGCGGTGGACTAGCGGCGGTGAGAGATGAGGGAGGGGGTGCTATCTATCCGTATTAAAAATAAATCAAGAATTTTGTTATAAATATAAACAAATTGTGATTTTTAACAACTTATCCTCAATAAATCGGCTACTATTTGTTGTTTTTCAAATATGAAGTAAGATTCTTATTGCTCCTTAAATTTTTCCTGACTTATTTAAACTTAGGTAAAACGTAATACCATTAAAATTTATACCAAAAATACAAAGGTTCCAAAATTGTAAATAGGTAAGAACGCTCCAAGATGTTTTCATTTAATTATAAACTTGTTTCAAATTGAGTAACGTCTGCAATGTACACTACATATTTGATTAATTAATTTAAATATTTGATTTTTATAATTTCGTATTCTTTTTAGAGAAAAGCGGTTTCTTTCGTTAGTGACCATCGACTGCTAACTCGACTATGAAAATATGCTGCTCTATAACATTGATTAAGAGAAAAGCTCGCTTTTTCCACCACGAAACTTCTTACTTTAATATTTTGTGTGGTGAATTTTATATCTACTCATACTTGTTAAATATATCTGTAAGTGCAGTATTTAGTCATTTATATATAAAATTGGGAAAGATCAAAGTGTCTTTGATTTACTAGAGTTGTTCAGGGTCTCTGCATGCGTTTAAAGCGCCCTTGTGCAAACGATAAGCGATGCCCTCCCGCTGCCTCTTCCTTAGCATAAAGATAAATTTTGTTTTATATAACGGGGTTTGTTTTATTTAAAAGAGCTGTCCTTCGTACAGCATAATCACGTCATATAGATCAGTTTTTTAATATAATTAACAACAAATGGTAGTCATATAATAATAATTAATTTTATTAATATGCGTCTAGTGAATATTTTATTTACTAAATACTGTTT
>WYDF02124934.1:0-10065 GCA_009867245.2 Adranes taylori
GCTTTATAATATAAAGACAAAAAAAGACAAAGATGTAGCTTCTTTCCTTTACATATTTCCTGTTGAATTATGAAACTTAGAGTTATGATGTTATCTGTAGTTTCCCATATGCCTTAAATAGCACCTCTTTTTGTTCCATATCTATAATACTTTTCATACTCTTATTAATTTGACGTACTAGTAAATAAATATTGTACATGAAAAGTAAATATAATAATAATGACAAAATTAATACAGCGTCACATACAATTCCAAAACATTCTTTTTTGTTTTGTTTATACCGAAGAACCATCTAAGGTACAGTTCTGTTCGCTCGACATCACAATAAGAACTTTGTATGTGTCTGTCACATGGCATGTCATGTCTTCGTGTCTCTAGTCGCAATGACATCATATGACAGTCGCCAGGCACCATACAGTGCCAGCAAACGGAGTACCCAACCAAACAAAGAAATCTTGTCTAAAAAAACACGTACTTTAAGAATTATGAAATTTGAGATTATCAAACACATAATTCATATATCCTTCATATTATAGTTTTGATTTTATTATATTTGCTTGCACGTTTTCTAAATGCTATATGGATTGTTAACTGTGGGAATTTATAAAATAACATTCCATAATACAATCCTATTAAAATCTTTCTTGCCACAAAAGTTTACAAGTGATATTACCAATATATGTATAGTGAGAAGTAAGTCAATTTTGTACAGTTGCTATTAATTGTATAATTTACATATATGAAAACGTCTTCTTTCTCTTTCTTATTTATAACGTCGGCCTATTTCCGTCCCTAGGATCAATCACCGACGTATAACGTCTTGTTTTCTCTGAATCTATTATTTCAAAACAGTTTCTATCCGACTTCTTAACGAACTATAAACATATTTAATTATTTGATACTAAGCTAAAATTTTACATTACGTTCAAATTTGCATAGAGATATTACTAGCCTATTCTTGTTTTTGTTTTTGTTTTTGTTTTATGAGTTTTGCTTTGCGTGTGTGTGTGTTTTTTTTATCTAATTAGGACTCCATTTACCCAAAGTGGTATTCATAATTTAAGGTTTAACAATTGTAAAAATCTGATGACAGTACGTAAGCTATAAACTTCAAAGAAAATTTTATCGAAATCAGCGCAATATTTTCAAAATATTAAAATCAAATTTTAATTGTGGATCGTAATTAAGTAATTAAGTATATGTATCTTTACATATATACGAACACAGCATCTCCTTTTTATTTAGATTATTCTTCATTTTATTCAGATTATTCATTATTCTTAAATTTATTGATCCAAGAATTAATTATTTAACTCGATTTAAATTAACAAAATATCTTGTATTTGACACTAAATCTGTTCTGATATAATCGATTACATTTCCACAAAAAAAAAACTATAGTATATGATAACAATTAACAACTCACATAAATTCAAAATCCCTTAATAATTTATCCCCAATTAATATCCAAATACCCCCCAAAATAACCGATTTCCTAATTACAACATTACTCCCAAAATATCTGCTTCCTAATTACAATATTACCCCCACAATAATCAATCCGTAATTACCAAATAACCCCTGAGATCTTTATAGTGCCGGCTTGCTTAAACTTAACAACCGACTCGATAATTTTATAAACAGTTAACAACCGGGCCGCGCGAGACACCATTGTGCACACCACAAGCGTTTACTCCAAAAAAATTACAAAGAAAAAACTTAATTATCAAAATTTAATGAAAAAATATTTTAGCTAGTTCTATAACTCCCAACAGTTGATATTCTGATTTTCTACTGGTGCGGGCAACAGGAAATATCTCCTTTCCGGCTGTTCCTTTCATTTGGTCACGCCCAATACAACTTCTCAGGAAAGCTAGATGACTTCTAATAATGACCCTGTCCTGTTCTCAATGTTTAGTTTTCATATCTAAATTATTCCCCCGAAGATTTGAATAACCAAAATCCTCTGTACTAAGTGGAGCGAATGGGCTGATCTGTTCCAGAAAATTTAGTATACATGTACTTAACAAAATGGCGATATGCTCGTTACATTTTATAGCCATATAATTGAGATATAAATATAGATGATTGCGGCAATATTTCATATGCTTACCAACCAGCCATTCTTCGTTTATTCTCAGAATTAATTTTACTAAATATCATTTCTGATTTTGAAGTTTCGGGCTTGGGACTTACGACCTACCGATTGCCCACTTGCCTCTGTGGTTTTTCATATTAAGAGACTCCGAGAACCATATTTCGTTCAATTTTATAATATCTGTTCGTTCTTTCTACAACATTGGCGCAAAATCTATCGGCCAATCACCGTACGGTTACTCCAAAATCATTATATTGATATCTCTTTTCAGTGCTACGGATTTTCCAACTGTATTGCCTTGCCAATGTATTTACCCCCCTCTTCTAAAATTCTAGTATCAGTTATTTATGCCATCCTTACCACATTTTTCCAGGCAGAAAATGTACTTATCAAACGCATATTGTAGAAATCCCTATGCTACACAAATTTAAATTTGCGCACTTATCTAGATAGCATGCGTCATGTATCAATATCGATTTTCTAATGTAGTTCAGCTGCGAGCTGTGTTTGTTCATACCTTTTTAATGATTTTAAGAGGGGAAATCAGTGTAAGACAGGGTGAACTCGCTTTAAAAAATATAAAGCAACTGAAAATTTTCGGATAGTGCTTTTATCTATGTTATAAAAGCACATGTGTTAGGCAAAAACGCACTTGTGGGGTAAGATGGAGTAGGTATTGAAAGACCAGTTTTTCATCTACTGACAAAGACTGCACAGGTGTACTACTGAAGGGTGTACTACGCCCTTCAGTAGATTCCGAGTATAAGTAATTACAATAAAGACATGCTACATCAGCAGCAGCATGTTCAGACTCTCCTGAAGAGCCTGAAGAGCATCAGACTCTCCTAGAAAATCTGATGTAGAGGAATCCTTTCTTGTTCCCTTTGTCTTATTGGCAAATTTGATATTTCTTTTCACTTGGTCCACCCTTTTCTTTTTGTCTTCTTTTAAATTTATTTTTTCTTATTTTTTTTTCAGCAGCTTTTTTGTTTTCTTTTCGCTTTCTTTTTGAATTTCGTTTTTATACGGCGTGCTAGTCAGTACGACTGTTTTTCCTCGCTTTCTTTTTGGACGCGCTGTTGTGCTGCTAACTGCTGTGATAGGGATTATGTCCTCCGGAGAAATTATTAAAGATTTCGCTGGAGTTACATGACCTGGATGCTGCTGCGTTGGAGTTAATAGGATAGTGGATTGGTTTTCAATGTCGCAGCGCCTTCCATCTGGCATGTTTCGAAACGAACAACCTGGCATGTTTTCAGTAATCTTAGTTTTCTTCTCAGCTTTCCAATTTTTTTAAGTGACTTCGGTGGCTGTTTCTGGTATATCTTCCATAGGCTCAGTTTCCTTCCCAGAATTTCCATTTTTGGAAGTGACATCAGCCGTTGTCACTTCAGCCGTTGTCCCTTCAGGAATTGGACGGTTGCTTACGGTTGCTGCAACAAAATCAGTATCAGTGAAAACATATTGCAGGGCCAAGTGCCAGTTTTTCTAAAACCATTTATTGCTGTCGACATATTTGAAGATTTGATGAAAGCATTTCCAAATAATTTTGTAATTTGGAACTGCGAGACCACACGGCCGGAGTTTGCACGTAGCCAACTGTTTACTTCTGCTTCATAATATGTGTTAAGAGGCTTCATATACGCAACATCCAGTGGCTATAGCATGTACGTACATTGGGGCGGATAACATAATAAGATGACGTTGTGCTCTCGAACATATTCAATAAGAACTATGTTTTTGGAGTGTATGTGATGCCCATCTAGCAAAAGTAAGACTGGTGACTCTTTAGAAGGTACACTAAACTCAACAAATCTTTCAACCGAAGAAAAAAAAAGGGGGGCGGGGGGCAAGGCAAAACAACTTTTGCCGGGTCCGCTAGTATAAATATATTTACATTGCCGGGGTTAAAATACTTATTTGTTTGTTTACATTGCATTGGCTGGATGTTTTCTATACGTTATTTATTTTAACTGATATTTATTAATAAGGGTTGTACTTTTATATTATCTTTGTCAACTGGAAAGTATCGCATCAATTTTGATTAATTCCTTCAGAATTTAGAAAAGTTCACCGTTATAGTACGTTCAAGAATTACTACAGAACTACTGGGTCAAATTTGGTGGACAGGTGCTTAATGTTTCTAAAAAGTAAGAGAACTTTATATTATTTCACAGAAACTCAGTATTTATGCTACGTTGCTAAAATTGTGTAGACAAAATACATTATTTTCTACATCTAAAAAATTTTTTGTATTTCAGATTATATCTGAGAGACTAGTAAAGATACTGACATATTTTGATCTAAAACTGTTTAGCATTTAATTTGAAAGACTGGTAACGTAACTGCTAAAAAATTCACACATAATTATTCTCCCGTTAACTGTATTCTTAAAAAGGATGTAAATATAATTCAACCCTCGTATAAATTAACAAACAAGAGTCACTTATGTCCATAATAAAAGCTAAATATAAATATAACCGAGCCGGATAAGTGCTTTATCATGATAATATGCTCCACGATGTCTCTGATGATGCGGCAGAGGCAATTCAGTTGGCCCCGTTTTAGTAAGCTCTATGTAAATGATGTCATTTGGGGAGTCGCTTACGAAGGGTTATTATGACATGTAACAATTAAGTTAACTGTTAGCACCCGCATCTAGATGTAATATACATGCTTCTATACGACTCGGTCGTTAACGAAATTGGCTTATTAATATAACGCCTCAATTTTAGGCTTTCAATAGAACAGTTTAACACTTACTTAATTTAATGTAGACTTTTAATATTTAATTAATAATCTTCTTTAGTATATTTGGGTATTGGTAAAGATGAATAATATTCTTTCATTACATTTACATTGCATTTTTCTTTTGCATTGCAGAATAATATAATTACTTTAATATGTTTTTACAGTTATTTATTTAAAATTGGGGGGGGGGGTACTTATTTTATTGTACATTTGATATTAATCAAGAAGAATAAATGCTATATAGTTTGAATAAAAATAAAAATTATATAAGACTTTTGACAGTTAGAATTCTCGTAGACTGGGAATGAGCTAAAATTAATTTAATGCAACTGCATAAGTGTTGTTTTGTAAAATATTAAAATAAATAGTAAACATTAAACAATAATCATTTTAATAAATATTAAAAGTATATACGAAAAGAATATGTGAAAAGTATATACGTGGCACACGAGAAAAAAATAATTCTATTGAAAACCAAGCACTTGAATCAACCTGAGAAAATTTCGTTAAAAATACTAAGAAAATATAATCTTAAATACATTACTTAAGATTTACTGGCACAAACATAAACAATTAAAAGCAAAGAAAAAAACTTCATTATTAAAACGACACCTCAATATAAAATATTTAACTAATGATATGGATGGGCATCATCGTTTAATAGCACAACTACATTAATTAATTATTATTTAGATTAAACAGGTCGTCTTCGAAAATGTGTACAAAATATGAGAGGCTAACAAATTAGAAAAAATGCTGATGAATTGCGTGTGGATGGCCATTTCTGCTAGAAGGTATTAAGCTTTATCAACACCCTTATTTTCCAGAACGTCATTGTATATGCGTAACTGAATACACACTAACTCTGTATCTGAACCTATTACATCGGATAAATATTATTTCTATTAAGTCTTCTATATATGTTTAAAGTCTGTTGGTGGACATATGCAAGGTGTTTGAATTAATTCCTATAGTATATCTGATTTTAACGATCTGTTTCTACAAGATTATTCCAATGAGTACTACCCTACTTATTGTAGAGAAATCAGTTTTTATGGTATTAGCATGTATTCTAACCAGCTAAGTGCACAATTGAAAACAAATGAGATGGATTATGGAGCCACGTTGTTACTAACACCACTGGTTTCTCTTTGTTCGTTTACGAGGGCCGCATACTGGTATATTATAACTAATCATATGGATGGGTATCGTAGTTTAATGACACAACTACATTAATGAATTATTATTTAGATTAAGCAGGTCGTCTTCGAAAAATATGTAACAAATATGAGAGGCTAACAAATTAGAAAAAATGCCAATGAACCGCGGGTGGATGACCATTTATGCTATAAGGTATTAAGCTTTATCAACACCCTTATTTTTCACCACGTCATGGTATGTGCGTAACTGAATACACACTAACTCGGTTATAAGATTATAACCTAGGTTTTATTACTTTTACTTTGAGTTTTAAGAAGTTATATATATATATATATATATATATATATAGATATATATATATATATTACTTTCTAATATTATGGATAAAGTAAAACGAAAACAAATTCCCAAAATAATTAAGGAGGTTGAGAAAGAATCTCGAAGAAGATATATTAGTCAAGAAATGACAATTTTAGCTCAATGGATTGCTGAGAATCCACTAAATGGAGAGCACAAAGGTAGATAAATATACGTTAATGCGTTATTTCTATAATTAATTGTTGCATGTAATTGACCGTTTACTGCTTAATAAAATAAGGAAACGATAATTTCTTATAATAGAAGGATCTTTCTAGAGACTGGCTTATCCATTGGTGAAATAAGCGATGATGACATGAAAAATGTGTACAAAAAAATAATACACGCTTTAACTTGGAAAAGCTTCAACAAAAAAGCTTTAACTTGGAGTGAGGAAACGGGGCAAGGAGTTCTTGCCGAGAATGGACCAGAGTCTTTTAAAGGTTAGTAAAAAAATTCTGTTAAATTTTAACCACAAAATTCCGTGTATTCTCCAACTATAAAGGTTTAAAAGTAGTTACTTTGTAATTATTTTACAGGCAATATTAGTTGTTTCCGTATTTTTACATTTCGCACAATGAATATGGGCTGCTTCATGAACACAATAAAAGCTACTCCCTCATCAGTGGCGAAGAAGTAGAATTATCGATAGTAGATACTTATAGTGGTAAGTGTAAAGTTGAATATTTTTACCGTACAGCAGATTCTGCCGAACGATAGTCTTATATTTCTTTTGTATTCATGAATGTAGATACTTTATTAGTATCCTGTTTTATTTTAGAAGATTTGCCACAACAAGTATTTGAGGCTAATAATGCTGAGGACCAATGTGCTATACAATTGAATGAAATAGTAATGACAACGCCTTTACAAGTGGAAAGTACATGCACTGGTATGTATGAAAAGCAATTGTCATAACTTATATTTTTAAATATGCGATGGTCCGACTGCTGCGCTGTTCTGGAACATAGACATATTCTGGATTTGTCCAGTCTATATATACCTAGTACTTACTAGATTTTTCACATTCAACATTAAATTAGCCATTGACTATAAGACATTTCATTTTATTAAATGATGTAGACAGGTACTTACCTATAGTGTAAAATTTTTAAATATCTACATATATGTTTAATATTTTCCGGAGAAAGAAATAGAAGTAGAAGCACTGCCTGAAATAGGACAGTTAAGACTTTTGCTGATATATTAAATACTACAACATTAGAAAGAAAAAATACCGGCAACATATACACAACGATAATAGAAAACAGCAGACAAAAAGTGCCCAAGATATAAAAATAGCAAAAATTGGTGAAAATGGCAAAAAAAGAAAGACTAATGTTGGAATTAGCTGCTAAACAAAAAATGCACAAATTAGACCTACAGTCTCAGAAAGAACTTCAACAAATGCAGCTTGATTTCCAAAAATGTATGACGGAATTGCAATAACAAATGTTCGAATTAATGGTACAAGTGCTGGCAGAAAAAAAATAGCAGCTAATTATTATTTTTTATTTTCTAGTTTGTATTTTTTATCAATAATGAAAAAATCATTAATAAAAGTGGTTAATGTATTGTTTTCTTTCGTTATTTTAGAATTATTACATTTCACAAAATTTGGCTACATTCTAGTTTTAAAAAATTCAACAAAGGTCCCTTTTCTTTGTTTCCCTTCGTCTTGACTCACTGGTACATCATCTTCAACTTCGTCAATCTGCAGATTGCATGTAGCTTCTCCAACAGCTCCCCACTGATTATCTGCAATTAAAAAATTATACAGCACTAGGCAAGCCCAGATCAATCTGACAGCAAACTTATCGCCAGATTCACGATTAATGGTATAAAATTAATTAATAATTTTCGGAATTTAATTTTTGGGAATATGTCGTTTTTGTTAATTGATGTTAAATTTTTATTGGTCTAATTTTATATGTAGGGTGGGATTAGAAAGATTATTGTAAGTTTGTACGTTATATGCATATGTCAATCTATCTACTATTGAAAGGGCTTAAAACACACAAAGTAATAAAATATATTAGCAGTGCAATAGGCGAATGGTTAAAGCAAATCGCTTCCATTCAACAGATCGAGGGTTCGATCCCCAATGGAAAGCTGTTCGGTTATATTTATTTTAAAATTTTCTGTTCAATTTATTTTTGAAAAATAAAAATTTTCATTTCGGATCATTCATGGATAGGAAAATTCATGGGTACAGCACATGGGCTCATGGGATTTCCTAACCTAAGCACGTTAGGGCTAGGTTAGGAAATCTCGCATAGGTTTAAATAAAACGAATGCTAGTGAGTTACAGAAATCTCGTAACTAGATCATGCTTGCCCTAAACTAAAACGAGTAAAAAGTTTTGTTAGATATTTTAGAGGAAAACAAAGGCTTTCAGCCTTGGGATTGATATCAATTGTAAAGGAATTAATGCAAAAATATTCTCGTGAAAAAGTTTTTGTGATGACGTTATAGACGTATTTGCGTAAGAAAATAGACGTATGACACTTCATGTTAACTAAAGTAAGACTTTCTTATCGTGTGTAAAAAAATGTTTTTCTTGCATTAAAAATGTTTATTTGCGGCTTCATTTTACTCTTCAGCTTCCCCTTTCAAGAGGTTCTAGACAAGCCACTGGTGCGCTCACTATATTATAACAAATTTACGAAAATAGAAATAGCACTATCTAGTTGTCGTATGTATAAACTGAAAAGACAGTCCTCGTATACTTTGTTTACGAGGACATTGTTTTAATACGTTTTATAGCAATATTGACCTAGTAATCAAAACATGTTATTTAACAATCGATATAGAGACGTCGACCGTATGAAAAGTATTCACAAACAGGAAATGTAAAATTGATCACTAATTACTAGGTTTCTAACGCGTTGCTTGTCAAGAGTTTTGTTCTCATCTACGTGCTAATGTCCTATCCCTTTCGTTTACGTTCTCAAGCTATAAAAAGACAATTTAGTTTTATTTCAGGGAGAAACAGCTAGAAACAGACTTTATTCTCAATACATATTTGTAACATTTCTGTGCATCATTTATATTCTAACCATTGAATAGGAATAATGACTGATGTAAGTCAAAATTAAAGAAACGCACGTGAACTACTTCAAACTGAGATAATTTGAACTACTGTAGCAGAAAAGTGTGGAGTCGTGATAGAGATGATTGAAATATGTCAGCTCTGAATAAAAAAAATTGATCGGCGTGAAAACTAAGTTCAATAAAAAATTTTTTTAAAGGTAGTTTTTGATTAGGTTTTTCTATCCGTTTCACACATATCGTACATTTGACGTTATGTGGACGGTAAACTAATAACTGAAAAAATATGTAACACATTTCAGAGTTTTATCTTTCGATCAATTTAAAGAACCCGTTGAATCAGTTTATTTTGATTCTGAAAAAAATATGCAAAATTGACGTTTAGTTATCCCGTGTCTATACTGCAAACATATTATTTAGCGCAAAATAAAACTTATATCATAAATATCGTCAAGATTTACTACTCAGTATGTTACAGATACTTAAAATTTCATTAATTAACTTTCTGTTTTAGAAAAGTGATAAAAACACAGACTTCTGTTTATACTATATAATCATGGCGCAAATTGTTGTGTAGGTTTTTCCTTTGATTCAAAATACTGGTATGCCTGCTTTTCCTATTTCTTTCTAGCTTCTCACTGTACTTC
>WYDF02124945.1:0-10064 GCA_009867245.2 Adranes taylori
CCAAGCCTCTCTTAGATCCACGTTGTTCGTAGATACGTCCCCAAACGGGTTGTATGGCATTTAATATTTTTTCATTTTAGATGCTAGTGAATATCTTATAACAAGTGTTTAGGCAAGTTACGGGCCTATAATTTTTTGGATCAGAAGATGGTCCTTTTTTGTACAGCAATACGCCCTTCTGTAAGCCACGGTGGAATAGGCTTTTCTACGTTGAGATACCAAAAATTCGTAATAGTGTCGAAGTTATTTTTGCTTGTCAAAGCTCTCTGTATCTCATCAACTTTTATAGGCGGACAAGTATCCTGATTTTGGGCGCGACGTTCATAAAAGGAATTAAACAACATCATCGCCGGAGTCTCTACATGACATGGTACCGTGTGTTCATATAGGTTTCTCCAGAAAGCTTCAACCTCTTCTGTAGAGGGTGGGCTTCCTGGATATCCCATCTCTTGTCTTTTGTTTATTATTATAATTATAACGCTTTATTATTATTATAACGTTTAATTGGAAATGCTATATAGAAATGATGTAAAACAACCTCCATAAACAAATCCATTTTTTAAATAGCTCTTGAAGCATTTAAAACTATCCTAAGTCTCCTTAAATATTGAATTTTGAAAATCTAGTCTTGAATACATATTTATTGCTCGCCTTCCCAGGAAACACTTTCCATAACTGTCATTTTCCACAGGTATCGTAATCCTTATTGCTTGATGATCAGAAAAACCTGATTCAATAACATTTATATCGAAACTTGTCACATTGGAAAAAATATTATCAATTAAGGTTGAATAGTTTTGAGTTATTCTAGTTGAGATGAAAACAGTTTGTTTAATATTAAATGATTCTAAAACATTCAGTAAATTAACTGATTCATTAGATGGACGTAGTTTATACTGTAATCTCCGCATAATATGATAAAGTTGTATTTCTGATGCGTTAAGTTCAATAAATTTTCAAAAGATTTTAAAAACATGTCTAAATTAGTGTCAGGTGCTCTATAGATAGATAATATTAAGTATTTTACCTCCTGTACTTTTAGAGTTGCTGCGCTAAATTCAAATACCTGTTCAATTGGGATTATCGTTAAATTTACACTTTTTATCCCAATACCAATTTTATGGAATATTGCAGTCCCTCCACCCATCTTTAATTGATGAGATGAATTTGTACAGAGCTTATAGGATAAGATTTCATCACCTCGTAGCCAGTGCTCACATATACATAACACATCACACTTTACATTATTTAAAAAAACATATAGTTGTTTTTTTTATTTCGTATACTCTGACCATTTAAATGCACTAAATTTAAGTTATTTCCACATTTCCCCGTTGGGTGTAAAAATTTACTTGAAGAACTATTGCTACTGGTGTCATTGGAATTTTGTCTTTCGTTGAAACAAAATCTCCTCTTGTAGGCCAAAGTTTTGCTTCTTCTTTAAGTGTTCTGTAAGTACCCATATTTAGGAACAGTTTTTAAACGCGTAGTGCCGATAACCGATTTATATTTATTCGTTGCTTCTTTATGGTTTTTAGATATTTTTTTCCGTACATGTTTGTTCTCTCGGCGAAATATCCGATATTTGTTGATTGTGTACGACAATAACGTTGATTGGGTTGACAATAACGTTAGCTAGAATAAATGTTCGCAAGGTTCTAACGTAACAGGTATTGTAACAAGGTTAAGTTCGTCTCAGTGCATAATTTGGCTAAATATTGGCTCTACAGAAGGATTTTAACCAAATTGCAGGTTGGTTTTCAAAGCTGGATCGTTAACATGGTCAAATGAACTCTCTTAATTTTGAAAGTGGGTAAAAGAACAAGTAATTTAGAATTTGCTACTTAACTCAGTTGCAGTTATGGATAATGAGTCGTACCACTTTGTGTTGAAAATAAGGTGCCAACTAAACATAGTTCAGGGATCATCTTGAAGAAATATTCGCGGAAAAGAGATTTCGCGTTGGCAGTTAGAACTTTGTTCAGCTAAACAGAATAAGGGTAAACTGTAGCGTCGTAAGCAGTAAGATTGAGAAATATTTGTCAAATTTAATTTATTGTTCCACGGTAGGAAAAACTAGGGAGGAAGCTGCACTAATTTCAGAAACCTTGAAAAATGAGGAATTAAATATATCTACACAGGGTTAGAGGAATCACTAAAAATAAAAATGTTATTAAAGGCTAGGAGACGCATCACGTTAGAAATTGCGATAGAAGAAGCTAGGGCAGAAGAGCGAGAACTTTTAGGGAATCGAGAATCACAAAAATATTTTTCTTATTCGCACAACCAGAACAAACCAGGTCCTTCTTCTTCAAACACCAAACCATGATTAAATGCGGAAAATTAGGACATATCGCATCGAGTTGTTTTAGTAGGAATTGCAATAAAACACAAAAAAGGGAAATTCGTAAAGTGGCTCAAAATACTTGTTTTTGCTGCAAAAATCCGGGGCATAGAATTGCTGATTGTTATAAGCGTAAATTTCATGAAAATCAGTTGAACACAAGGTCCACTGGCGTGAGACCTTAATTCACACACTGTTTAGGATTATATTATAATATTGTAAGGTCTCTTAGAACATGATAAAACATTTTGCATATTTATTTGATAATAGTTATTATTAAAACCTTCTATCACTGCAAAACCGACACAGTTGGAGATTCCTTTTAAATATTAAACTTTGGGTTAATCCCTTTACTTAGTAGGCAACAACGAGATAATATCCCCTTTTCAAATATAAATAACATTCTAATGAAGTTCTCACGCCACTGGACCTTCTTTTTAAAAAAAATTATTATTTATTTTTTAAATAATTTTACAAATTAAAGATTTTTGATTTTGTTTTACTTATTTTATTTTCTTATTTACAACATTATATAAATGACATTTTGAAATTTGCCAAGATAAAGCAATTTATTTAGTTACATTAATAGTTAATTCAATTTCTTTAATTTCATATGATTAATAGATTTACGATTGCCAAGTCTAAGCGAATCGGTTTACTTGTTAAATTCTTTCTTATATATTACGCAATCCTTATTAAACTCATTATGCAAGATTAACAGTAATGGTTTATACTTTAATTAATATTTATAATATTTAAATTAACTTACATTGCAACATCATCAAGATTAATATGGCTGCCGCGTTCTATATTATATATGTCACTCTATGATACATGCTATTATAATAACTTAAATTTAAGTTGAGCCCTTGTTTTAATTTATAAAGAATCTTTTGCTTTTTTACAACTTAAGTCATTCCGAAATATCTCTGGAGCCTATATTTTCCGGAGCACTGCAGTTGCGAGACGTTCAGTTTAATGCAATAAAACCGTAATGCAGTTGCCAGACGAGAAAAGCAGGTACATTTTGTTAGTAACCAGCAATTGCGACACAATAAATCAGATAGAAAATATGTAAAAATACGAACAGCAGTACATAATTTTGGAGTTAAACGCTATAAACTTTCAACCAAAAAAGTCTTTTATTGAGAATCGTGTAAATGTACTAAGACAATATGTCAATACAAGTTCCACAAAATTATATGAATTTATGAAATCAGTCTCACACCATAATAAACCAAAGTTTTCATAACTCGTATTTTTGCTTAGTCTTAAATAATTATTGTAAATATGTATGTAAATAAAATTGATCATATCGTAACGTAATTGCTGTTGTTTAATTTCTCTTCATTCCTGAATATAATCATTTGTTATACCTGCTTCGAAAATCTGTCTCCTCTGGCAACTACTATGCACCCTTCTTTCTATAAACATTTTAATAAACCTGACCGTCTCGCAACCGCTGTGTGTGTTCTTTTTTGTCTGGCAACTGCTGTCCACCCATATTTTCATGTACTTTAATACAACTGATTTCTGTGAGGTCAATTTAAATCAGCCGTATCCGAGTTTCATAATATTTTGAAGTTGTTACCTAGATAAGCACAAATATTTTAGAATATCCCGAACTTATGATACAAATAAGTTTGAAAGGGTTGATTTAAATATCTTATTTTATCAATTTAGATTTATACCGAACGCCACTGGATTAAAGTGAAACTCTAAATTCTTCTTCATCCTCTCACACCGTTCTTCATACCGTGATGGTAAACTCTCGTAAACCAAACATTAGCTATTGTGTTTTCAACTTATTTCGCTAGATGTCTCTGTACAGATAGAAACGACACGTATAAGAAAGAAATCACGTCTGTACTAAACAGACGTGTCATAGTTCTGGAAGTTTCATCATTTATTTATTTTCTTTGCTGCTAGTGGATATAAAAAGAAATAAAAATGATTTACATATTTTAAAAAGGTAAGACTACCTGTTCAACCATGAATAGTGCAAAAAATTGGAATTTTTTATTAAAGCACAAATGTTCAGTATATTATTATGCACAGCCATAAAGCATCCATAAAGGAGGTATTTTGAGGATGAGAGAATCCTACTCCAAAATACTTCCGCTTACACAAGAGATTGATAATTTATAAATTAATATGACTTTAGAAGAGTTAGTGGAATACAAGTTATAAGAATATAAACAACGGTTCTTATGTTCCCTGGCTTTTCGCAAGGACTGCTATGAATAAAATTAACATTCTATGTAAATGTAAATAATATGCTTGTTACGTAGTCCATTTCCATTTCAATAAAGGAATCATTTAAAAAGCATCACGTAACAAGGAAGAAATCAGAATTGCCAAAAGGAAAACACAATTCTATGTACTTGGTCTTGTATCCCGTTTAATAAAGATAACCACTCTTATTCGAACAGGATCAAGTACGAAGGTGTCAGAAAACATCTATTTATTTCTATAATTCAAGTATTCATCTTAAAACATATATAATTAAATTCATATCAAAAGATATTTAGAAAAACAAATTAGCTACATGTCAGTACGTAAATATTGTACTCAAAATATATAGTACGTTCATATCAGCATATTCAATGTCTATTCGTATTATAATAAATGTGTATTTACATGAGCTATCAACAAATTTATGTTTATAGTTGATACGATTAATAATGTGACATATCTTTCAGCAAGCTGAGTGCAGCAAGCTAAAAGCTAAGTGCATAAGCTTCTAGGTCAAGTGCGATGACTTTTAAATATGTAGTACCAAAATTGTTCTAATGAAATAAAGCAAAACACAATGTTATGTTTACTATAAAGACTGATGATTTGTTACAATGAAGCGAGTTTACTAACAAGTAAGCAACGAGATTTTTAGAACGAAAAATGAAAATAACATTAAACTAACAAAGTTTTAAATTTAATAAAAGTGAGGCCAGTACAAATTACATTCCTCTCTAAATAAATTCGTTAACGTTCCAAAGAGCGACGGATTTAAATAAATAGAATTAATGTAAATAAAAAATTAATTTAAAAGTAAATAGGACTCCCAAAAAAAGCGAAAAATTCTAAAATAAATTAATTTAAATAAAAAAGTTAATTAATAGTTCTTTCAGGTGCCAATGCAGTAAGAAAGCTGCTAAATAAATAAATAAATATATCTAAAAATTAATTTAAAATAAAATAAATAGTTCTTTCAGGTGCCAATGCGGTACGAAATAAAAAGACAGTGTTATGTTGTATTCATTGTGGATGAAAACGACATAACAATTTCTTATAATTTAATTGAAAATGGTCCACTATCAATATTCTAATCAAATAAATAGATCTTTCAGGTATCAAATTACACACAATTCGCTCTACTTATTTGTACATTTATTTACCTTTATTAAATTTAAAACTCTACTTTATCTCTTTCTGTTGTTTCAGGACACTTGATGATATGCCTACACCCATAGAAACCTATAGCCCGCTTTGCGAACCGTGTGAGTGTAACATGGTGCTACAAATCATATCACAAAATAGCAGACGAACGAAACAAGATCCCTTCATTCCCCCGGCTGCACAGTTTGAACATCACAAGCCGGAACAACAAGGACTACCACATCACACGCCGGAACAACAAGATTCTGGAGTGTCGGAACCTGACACGCCCGAATCTATAATTATCGAAAGGCCGCATTATTATCGAAAGATTCTAAAATAAATAAATTAAAATAAAAAATTAATTCAAATTAAATAGTTCTTTCAGGTGTCTAATTGACACGAAAGCTACTAAATAAATAAATTAATCTAAAAGAATTAATTTAAATAATAAATAGATCTTTCAGTGCCTAAGCGGTACGAAAGCTTTAGTTAATTTAAAATAATTTGAAATTGGATTCTCATTAATTCAATTAATTAATAATCGCAATAAGCAATTCCTTAGTAAGTCATAAATTAAATGAGAAATCCTCTAACAACATATATAAATTGACAATTTAATTCACCAAAGAAATATAATATGCAATTAAATATAATATAACATACAACCTAACCAATCAACTAATCAATATTATAACAAATTAGTTAAATCAAGAAAAAATATAAACTATCCAACATAATCGTAATACGTTAACAAAAATAAAACCATAAGAAAGTCAGTAATAAGGTCACAGCTTCCGACAAACCTATACAACTAAACAGCAAATAGTTTTCCGCAACGAATAAACGTACACACATCAGGTGGCATGTCGCGTCCAAGCTTTGTGTTAAAGTCGACAGCGAGCGGTATGCTTTCATCTACATACAGAGGCATTATCATATATTTTAAGATATACGATTTACATTGGCGAGTTTCTTTTATGAAGCAACGGTTTTTTAACGATCTCCTTTGTCGATGAATATTAGTTTCACATCAAGTATTTCACGTGACAAGTACATCAAATAACCCACCACTATTTTGAAATCACCACTACTTGCATTTCACCAGATAACAGTCAACAAAATAATGCAACTTTTATCCTTAATTTTCTTAACGTATCATGAAAAAACATTTGATTGGTCGGAAGTACGACCTTTCTAAACATTTTGTAGCCGAGGCTTCTTTCAAACTCCGTCTTCGAGTTGTTGTCTTTGGATGTGCTGCGAGAACCAAATCGCGCCCGTCCAAAGCTTGAATTCTGAAAAAAGACCTGGTCAATTTCTTTTGGTCAACGAGAAACTATCGCAGTCAATATTGATCTGATCTTAAAGCGCTATAGTAAAATTTCAAATACTCAATTTAAACATAATAAATCTGCGAATAAAATAAGTAAAACTAAAATTCTACAAACATAAAACTTAACTCCTAGAAAATAAAACAAAAACGTAAAGTATCCAACGGTGCATCTTCTGCTGAATCTTTCGATTCCCAAATATTTATTGTTTTCTTTTACTTTTATTCTCATTTAATTATTTCCCATTAACAGCGTCCTGATGCGAAGACGAGGGGGCTGACGAGAGAAAAAGAAGCTCGCCAGAAAGTAACCGGCACACGAAAACCGTAAGAATGATCCAACGCAGACCCCAGTAGTCATTAATTACGAACGTCGTCCTCGAACTCCACGTCTTATCTCAAACTCTCCCGAGCCAACGCCAGTAGCCTACGAGCAAGAAGATTGGACGTCAGCACCAGGCTATGTAGCGCTCCCACCGACCCCTGGTAAGGGATGGCTGTATCTGGCAACATTAGAAGACCACCACTGACGCCTGTTCTGGTAGTCCTTCGGCGATAGCAAGTAGATGTTCAATCCATTCCGTCATTACCAATTATCGATAAATTTCCACATCAGTATACATCAACAAAATCCTGTCGCCGCAAACTATCAATAAAAACTCTACCTCTTCGGTATCAACCAAAACCCTATTATCATAAAGATGCAATGCATTTCTACACCTGCGTATACTGAACTTAGTCCCATATCTCCAAATGTTACAGAACTCAACGTTGTCAAATTTAAGGTTTAACAGACTTTTCGATATATATCAGATACTATAAAAGATAGGAAGACTGCTCTGTTAGAAATTTCCCAAAAGTCGGACATGCAAATATAGGCAATTCAAAGACATTTCATAGACAAATATGGGGACCATTGGACTCATCTATTGGCGAATGCGCGCGTAGGCGAATTCAAAAGTTAAACGCAGTCGGGCGTTCGAAACAAGACGGACTGCCCTGTTAGAAATTTACCTAACATCGGCAGAGCGGGCAGCTTAGTTACGCTATCCTCAGCGTACGCAAATATGAGAACTGGTGGATTTCTAGTTTGGCGAATTCGTGCGTAGGCAAATTCAAAAGTTCAAGAGTACACCCCACTGCCCTGTTAGAAATTTTGCAAAAGTTAGTCAAGAGTCGCAGAGCGCCGCAAAGCAGACATCGGAGCTGTCTGCGCCGTTGGCAAATATGGGAACCGGAGGATTCATGGGTAGGAGATTTATAGGGTAGACTATTTACCCTAAATTACTATTGTGTAAATAAATATGTAAATAAATATTTGGTAAACTAGTAAATAAATATTTGGATTGTTATGTTACATTTGAAATTTTTAATAACAAATTGTATTTTGCCTTTGTTAGCAGCATGCCACACGTCGATGGTTGCCATGCATGGAATATAGAAAATACTCAATCTTAAAAACTTGCTTGGTATAGAACGTTGCATATTTTAATTTCTTTACTAACAATATAATGTATCTGGCGTTCAAAACATCTTTTTATTATGAATGGAATTTACTATTGCATAAAAATTGTTTTTCATTTTAGTTCACACATATATTATATTCATACAAAAGTATTATTAAATTTGTATAAAAACTTATTTATTTGATTTGACTTATTTATTTATCGATTTATTTTTATTGTTGCAGGTATGTACAACGTTTTTCCAGTAATAACAACGTCATACGGTATGTAAAATATAATACCTGTTAAATTTTGTTACTTTTGTTTAATAAAATCTGAAACTGATTAAAAAATAACCTTTAAAATATTGTCAATAAATGAAAAATATCTATTTCATACGACTGTCATCCTCTTAGATTCTATCTATCCGTAAATAAAAAATATCCGTTGAAAAATGTTGAATGTAAAAAATATAAAGTAAGTTTCCATCGAGCACACAATCCTAGAACCTTCGACCGTACAACATTCTGGAATGCATTTTGTGAAAATTGCCTAAAGTTCTGATCTTCGATTGTGTTCACAGAATGATTGGGAATATTATAAGCGCAATGCTTTCACACCGTAATCATGTAATCTAAATTTTCGGTTTAAGAAAATTTGTTTGAAAATAATTTGAAAATTACAATATAAAATATGGGTAATACTTTCGTTTAATTATAATTATAAATGCCACTGAACTATTGTTCTGCTACCGCTTATATAGACTTGCTACCTGCGTTATCAGACGTTTGGGTCATTCCATGCCAAATCAACCAGTCACTCAACCTGCCCATCTTTAATTTTTATGAAAATTTCATGGTTTATTCTCTCCAATGATATAAATCAGAATATATTTTTAGAATGTTTTTATCTTATTGGGTTTTGGTGTAATAAATTGTTAAATTTTGGAAAAATAGTAATTTTTTGGCATGCATTAACTTTTTAATTCTTAAATTACTCAAGTTCTATTAGGCCTAGAGAGATGTTTGAAACCTTATTTTAAAGGGAATTTCATAAGATTTGATAAGATGTTATGCTACACAAGAACATGTTAGGAGCAAATTTTTGGTTAGAATTTTTTTTAAATAGTTTTAAAATTTTTTTTTTTAAATATATGTTACTTACAGTGTTATAAGCTTTAGATCCTAGAATTTACAGAGTAGAATCTCAATGGGATCAGGAGATATCAGAAAAATACGTTTATAAAAAAAATGAAAATAATAGAATTTTTTAAGCGCATTTATTTATTTTTCAAAAAATATAGGTTCTGTGCAAGATTATTAGCTTTCAATGTTAGTATTTTTAGAGAATTTTTAGATAATCATTTACTAATTTTGCATAAAAATTAAAATTTTTAGTAAATAATTATCTCAATATATTAAGATTGAAAGCTAATAATATAAATTATAATTTCGAGTATTAATTAAAAACTTATTATAAGTTTGGCTTTACAATTCTTAAAACATCTAGTCTCATCAAATCCGAATAAATTGATATAATAACTTGTTCCAAGATTTGAGCAATTCAT
>WYDF02124956.1:0-23265 GCA_009867245.2 Adranes taylori
GTCATTCTTACTTCGTGTCCGCTATGCGTAAAGTTTGGGTCTCAGGGTCTTACTTTTATTTTTTCAATATTGCCATTGAATATTGCCACTGATAACAGCATATATTCAATTTCGAATGCAGTTTATATATCTCATACAGCGTAAAATAATTTTGCCTGTAAATTTGCACATATGAGCTATTATGTATCCTTACATGTATATAATATGATTGTTTAATATCGGTTGCCATGGCGACAAGTTGCAAAATTTTATGTTATTAAGCGTCATATCTTTAAAATGATAACAGCTACACCCATCATATGTGGTGACATTGTAAAGCAAATCGGTAGGGCTACCAAAATATCAGAAAATATACAGGGTGTTTCTAAAAAGTTTTTGAAAAAACATTTATCGCTCAAAATTGGTCAAAATTGATGCCCACACACTGGCAGTGTGTGGGCATTCAGTTGCCCACACACTGGCAAAATTGATGCTTGTTCTTACACACGTACCCTAAGTTCCATTTTCCAACTTTTATAGGAACCGAGATATTTAGGGTAGTACAATTTTATTCAAGGTCAAATTACTCCGGTGCTATGACTTCTGAGTTTTTTAAACTCGCTTAACCGCTTAAGGATTAAAGGAACTTTCTACACAAGAAATTCAAACAAAAATGTTGCGAAACTTTTCGAGAAAATAGACCCTAAAGGTAGCAAAACAAAAAACCACGAGCATAATGGTTAAATTGTGATTTTGTAAAAAAATATTTCAAGCAACATCGACGGACCTTTATGTAGCCTATACAATAAAGTTTATTCGAATGTTCTATATTTTATCGTTCCTGAGATATTTCAAAAAGTGTATTAAGCTTGAAACGTCATCACCGATTCCTATACAATTTGGCAACATGGGACGTTTCTTTCGACACATAATACAAGGCGCTCTACGTGTGCAACCTTAAAATCTCCTAGTTTGAACACGAAATTTCTGAACAAACAAAAATGGTCCGCCATATTGGATTTATAAAAAAAATTAAAAAAACACTTCTGTGGGCTCAAAGTCTACATATGTCTACCAAATTTCATCCAGGTCGGTCCCAAGAGAAGGAGAAATTCTTGAACATACAAACGTACGTATGTAGGTACATCCATACATACTAACAGATACCGAAAAATCGACCTTTCTTTTAATGTTTTGAGCAAGAAACTTTTTTTTTTTTAGAAAAAACCTTTATACTCATATGAAAAATTATTCCTTAATAAAAATTGTTCATTTTCTTTTAAATAAAGCAATACAAATGTGGTCTTCAAAACAAAATTCATCAGTATGCACCTTAAATTTTAAAAGATTATAGTTAAAGGTTAGAGTAAGAAAAATTCAATATTTTTAACCATTTTGCCGTTAATGCAGCAAAATCAAATGAATTAAACTAGGAAAATAAAGTATATTCTTCTAATCAAAATTTTAATCGTCTACATTGTATGGTAAACCTTAATAGCAATTTTAAAACCACTAAAACATGGTTTCAAGATCACATTTCTTACCCTAAAATGAATTCCAGAAAAATGTAAGCTTTTAAAACAAATTAAACATTCACATGTTCTCAATTCTGAACATCTTTAAAATTACATAAATTGAAACACATCAATAATAAAAATCTAACTCAGTTTTGTCGTTCAAGCCGTTTTCGGACAAACCGTTAGAGCTACAGCTATCAAATTCACACCATATATTCCTTATAATACGGAGATGGTTTATAGAAATCTGGGAAAACCGGAATATGGGAACAACGTGAATTCGGGAACAAAAATTCAGACCATATTTAGGTAGTTTTCAGAATATATATTCGTGATAACACGGGACTGGTTTTTGAATACGGGAATTCGGAAATACGGGAACAGGGGAATATGGGAACACGGGAATACAGGAACCATATTTAGATCATATATTCGTAATAACACGTGAATGGCTTTTGGGCACAGCAGACCGCAGACTGTAGACCGCAGACCGCAGACCGCAGATCGCAGACCGCAGACCCCAGACAGCGAAAATATGCTGGCGGCGAAGTCACGGCAATGAAACCATATCGCTGGCCGCGGCAGAGGTGCGCCAATGATCCAGTACCGCTGCCCGCGGCAATTAGACCATGTTGCGGCAATTAGAGCATGTTGCGGCAATTAGACAATGACAATAGGAATCGCTGCTTGCGGCCAAATAGTGCCAGCAAACCCCCGCAATTAGGTCCTTTCGTTGTGCGCAGACCACAGGCCACGGTAGTGCGGGCAGAAAGCCACAGCCCGCGGCAATTAAACCATGCGGCTGCCTGCGGCACAGTCACGGCAATGAAACCATACCACTGGCCGCCGCGGCGATTAGACTATGCTGCGGCAATCAGACCATGTTGCGGCTATTAGACCATGTTGTGGCAATTAGACCATATTGCGGCAATTAGACTATGTTTCGGCAATTAGACCATGTTGCGGCAATTAGGCCATGGCAATTAGAACTGCAATTAGGTCATTTCGTTGGTAATTTCGCAGGAAACCTGTCCGCATCGTAGGAAAATATGGGCACCAGGTGCGGAGGAAAACAACATTTGCCGGGTCAGCTAGTTATTTAATTAAATAAAAAAATTATTTGCTTTAATTTTCATACGTTGTTTCATGTTTACATGAAATGGCGTCTTGAATCGTAAGATAGTGACTAACCAAACCGGAAATGCTTTTTCTGTTTAAACAACTTCTTAAACGAAAGTCAACTAAATTATCAAATATATGTCACCCGTCATGCAAAGAAATTATAACATAAACCCAGTACCGCACACTAAAATCCATACACTAAAAGGCTCAAGTATCCTTCATGAACCAACTCTAAAAATTGATACTCGATTATCTTTAATTCAATTAGTTAACGATTGCAATAAGCAACTCTCTAATAATTCATCAGTTCAATGAGTAATCCGCTAATGTACTATATAAATTGACTAATCACATCTAATTGAATATTGCAAACAAATGTAATATACTTATTAATAAATGAGTTTCGTTATAACTAATTACCAAATAATAAATCATATTAATAAATTCATATTATAAAGATATAATACGTCCATAAATAAAATTCAAATCCTGATAACAAGATCAGGACATGCCGCGTGAGAAGAATATAATCGTCAATAACAGTTGACCCGCAAGAAAACATAGACATTTATACATACGCAAAACTTCCTCACGTGTTTTAGCAAGAGCTAGCGGCATAATTTATCTTGTAAATGGGAGCGTACATTTTTCACACGTATAGGGTATTTTCGAATTTCAATATTTCTAGCGACGTTTTACGACTTATGCTAATCAGTTATCTTTTAAAGTTTAAAAGTGTATATAGCTGAATTTTGGTTTGTGGATCATATTTGAATTGCTTGATTTTAATAAGTTTTTGAATTTTATGAGACGTCATATTGTTAACGATTATTTGATTATAATTCATTAACTTTAAATACTTATTTTCTTTGTATTAATGTTCTTTTTAGACTGAGGAGGACACAGTTATAGTGTCGGAACGAGTTACAGTCGGAACGCGGAACGCGTATTCATTTTATTCTTGTTTTGAATGAAACATCTTGGATTAGGAGCACTGTTTTATTCCTAACCTAATAATGAATTGGTTTCAGACGACTCTGATGTTGACTCCATTTACAAATCATAATCAGAGGGATCCGTAGGTGCAAATAATGAACAATATGATCTTTTCTACAAAAAGACTGAATCGGAATATGAAAATAATTGTACGCATAAACCTGCTACTATGAATGCTTCTATTAGTGTTCAGAATAAAAATTATATTTGGATGGCAGCTTCCATATCATTATCTGAGGAACACCTCCTAGTAATAAACTTAAAGGCATATATTATTTGTAAATAAGATAGTCACGAAAATGCGACGCTCTCGAGCAACGTTCACCATATATTAAATACAGCAGAATGAGATTGCATTGATGTGCCTTAGCGTGTTGTGTGGTGTTCCTTTAACACACACTACGTTTACTATGAATTGCGTCTGTGCTTATAATATGCTGACTGGCGCAATGCACTGGTATACTGTAGTATACCGCACTACTGCTGCTCGCTGCTATTGCTACCGCTATGTTCTACTATTAGGCGTGGGAATGCCGCCAATGACAAGGAATTGTGTTTACGTAGCCGCCTAAGAAAGGGTTAAAACCAAGATTTACATAGGATTGTGTAGAGGGATTCTATCGCCGAGTAAAACACGTGTACGGGTTTCACGTAGGTCCGTATAACAGAGTAAAAGTTAAGCGAAGGCTCCAGTTAATAAATAATGAGAGTTTTGGAATTACTATTTAGTTTCAATTTTATAAAATTCGAAGAAAATCCGTCAAGGAGCAGCAGCCAGCAGCAGAGGAGCCAAGCCAAGCCAGCCATGCCAAAGCAGCAACTAGCGTCAGTCGCCGAGTTAGTAACACATTCGGTGCGCAAATTCCTATTCCATATACTGAATAGTTTCTCTTCCTGCCCCATCCCCAACCTGTTCAACTGAATGTAACGTAGACAAATTACGAGGCGTTACATAGCGATTGCTTCCCGCACGTCCCTCTAAATTGTATAATACTGGCTGACGCTGGATTGTGTGGAGAGGTCGTATCGCGAAGTAAAGGAACGTATAATGGCTTCACGTAGACCCGGATAATAGAGTAAAATTTGAGCGAAGACTCCAGTTTATAAATAACGAGATTTTTGGCATAATTATTTAGTTCCAATTTTGCAAAATTCGAAGAAAAGCCGTCCAGCAACGGCAGCCAGCAGCAGTGCCAAACCAGGCATGCCAAATTAACAGCCAAAGCAACAGCCCACGGCAGTCGGCGAGATAGTAACACATTCGGAAAGCAATTTTCTAAACCATATACTGCTTGATTGAATTTCGTGTATCTGCAATAGCATTGTTTCTCTTCCTAGCCCATCAACAACCTACATTCTGTTCAACTGAATGTAACGTCAACAAATTACGAGGCGTTACATAGCGATTCCTTCTCGCACGTGTATAATACTGGCTGACGCTAGTTTTAACCACCCGACTATAGTTACATCGACGTATTACGTGGCGCTACTTGTCTTACAGTGGTTATGCAACAGGGTTTTTAATTTTACCTTTGCTGGTCTTAGTCACTCGACAACAGCAACATCGACGGCAACATCAACAGCAGCATTGACGTTAAACTGACTTGGCGCCCGAGTTATATATTTTCGAAGGCTGCTAAAATTCTGTAGTAATTAAGATACTAGTTAGTGCCATCGGTAATAGTCGTTAATACTCCCCACTAGGGGCATAGCCAGTGGGAGTCTGTCATAACTTATAGAAGACAATTTGTGATGGTTAAAGATTCTGTATTACCTTTACCTGTCTAAATTTATGATTCCTGAAGAAAGGTATTGGGTTCGTTCATTATGTTCATTTAAAACGCATACCCGCGAACGAAAGGTTCTATATACAAAATTATCTAAGTCCCTACGTGCCATCTCAACGTTTAATGCATTTTTGCTAAGTAACTATTGCATGAGAATTTTGTTCCGTAGGGGCACCTTAAGCACGCCTTTTCCTTAGGGGCACCTTTTCCATACAGTTGTTTAGCGCAAAAATCTGTGTTGCGTTCAGCGCATTAATTTATTTGAAGTTTATATTCGTGGTTGTAAATTTATTTTGTCTTGACATTATATTAAAAATCGGATTATAAGAATTAATATTAAATTCATTATAAGAATATATAGATAGTATTAATTAAGACATATATAACTTTTATTGAAAATTAGGTGTGTTAATTATTTCGAAAACTGCATATTGACGTTTAGGAATATTAAATTGACTTAAAAAATCAGGTACAGGTAGATGCACTTCTGGCGTTCTGGCATAGGTGAAATATCAGAAGATAGGAAGACGCCTATTCCACCTATGCCAGAAATGCATCTACTCTTACTTGGTTTTTAAAAGCTAATTTAATATTCTTAATCTCCAATATGCAGTTTTCGAAATAATTAACACCTAATGTTTTATTAAATTAATGATTACAAAATTATTAATTTATTTTCATTGTATTAATGTGATAATATTGTAATAACAGGGCGACAACAAACTATGACTAAAAGTAACCAAAAATAAAACGAGCGAACTCTATTGATTTAGAAAGGAAAACCACATGTCAATCATATTTGAATGAAGAAAAACTCATACTCGAATCATATTAGAATTAATCTTGAACGTCTTGTCCTGTTGAATGTGCTTGGACAACACATATTATCTCTGAATAATCCCTGATAATCCATAGCAAATTGTGACTTTGCATCACAACTGTTATTAATAGAGAGGAACCACTGAGATCAAGACACGATTGGCCAAACTAATCCGCCAACCTTCCACCTTGCAACGATTTTAGTTAATGCCTTGATGATGCATGTAATGTTTGATGTGCTGGACCCCAGTGTGCAAAAACCTATTGTCGGTGATGGGTGAGTGTGCAGTAGGTGATAGTATATGAACGTAAAGTTTGTATAGTTGGTTGCCTATTTGGCATTCAGCGCTGGATGGTATTGTATTATTTAGATAATATTATAATAGCAAAATATGTAAATACATATGGTCGTTGGCCATATTTTTATATATAATTGTTATCGTTACCCGACGTCAATAGCATTTCAGGTTATAGACACTAATGCGCATACACACAGCAGTGCCCATGCTCGTTCAGAAATGACTTGCTTGCACACTTGCCTTCAATAGTACGTGTATTTACATTTAAGCATAAATGCATTTGAAATCCAATATGGCGGTTGACGATACTACAAATGGTTCCGTTAACGACCGCTACAATTGCACAACGAGAGCGCTAATAAGTACCTCCGGTTATTATATCACAGGCTTTCTACTACCAGAAATAGTAGAGAAACAAGAAGATTTCATGACATAGTAGAAGAAATAGAGAGCTTAAAGGTGCAGCCAAATAATACTAAAGGTACAACCAAATAATGGAAAAGAGTTACGAGTACAACAATGAAACTTATATATACTTTGTCAATTGCTTTAAGGATTTCAACTCTCCAAAGTGAAATAAACTTTGATCAATTTTAGAGATGGTGCGAGTTCTAAATTATCTTTCACTTTTGCTGTTAAATCTATACAAAAACAATATCGGAACGATCAGGGAGATAACACTTGATCTGCTACTTTTAATATAAACACAAGTTAACCCCAGGTTTTCATGATATCTTCTTTGCTATGATAAGATAGTGGAAGTGGAAATTGAATTGAGATGCAGGCATTAATATCGAAGGAAAAAGGATAACTTTAGATACGCTTTAGAGACACTTTAGAGACTTTAGAGACACTCTCATTGATGCCACTTAAATTTTCGGTTTAAGAAAATTTATTTCAAATTATTTGGAAATTACAATATACAGTATAGGTAATACTATCGTTAAATTTTTATTATAAATGCTATTGAACTGTTCTGCTATCGGTTACATAGACTAGTAATCTGCGTCACCAGATGTCTATGTTGTCATGCATCTGCTTCACAGGATTAAGATCATGAGAAAAATGGAAAGTGTCAGCAAAAAGCACAGGTTTCAAATTAACGAAAAGAAAGTCAAAGACCAAGGACAAGGAGAATAGTCATAATTATCAATCGAGATTTTTCTAAGATAAGAATATTAGAAATATTTGAGGCTGTTAATTAATTCACCTACCTAGAATTAAATAGCAAATAAAGATGGATGTGAGGAAGAAATTAGCAAAATATTAACCGTTACCTGCAGTGAAATGACTAATCAAAATTGAGGTGGTACAACAATATCACCAATGAACAGTGTGAAACTACTAAATTTTCTGATGTTCTCCATCGTCAACTGTGCCTCGTAGAGTGGACAATAAAATTGGGAGTACAACATAAAATTGATGTACTAGAAATGTGGTTCTACAAATAAGTGTTGAGTATATCCTGCATTGAATATCGCACAAATGCCTCCATTCTCAAACAGTTAAATATTACCACCCATAATAAGACAAATGTGCTTGAGATTTTTTTGCCACATCTTCTAAAGGATATTACGCATCTCATGGTTAGCAAATATCATAGTCCTTCGCATAATGGACATATCTTTAGAATTGATGAGAACTGCCAAGGAAAGAAAACTACAATACATGTGGCACATCGAGCCTGGTGAGAAGTATTGGATCATCAGACTGGTCATTGAAGGAAAAGTTCAGAGCACAAGATCAAAACGACGACATCAGAATTAGTAGCTAAAGATTCTGAAGAGTTGGCTTGGATGAACGCTGAGAGAGATCTTCAGAAGTGCAGTGTCTCCGGCCGTAATAGCTAATTGGATCGCGAACCTCCGTAAAGGGACGCTGCTATAAGAAGAAGAACAATTCAACCAAATCATTTTACTCCATAATCATAAAGTCCTTATTGTTTTATTTTCTAATTTTCTGTCCTTTTATTCATGTCCTATAAATAATATAATAAAGTTTTATCTGCAATGAGTTATCTACTGATCTCGTTTTATTACGATAGTTTAGAACGAATTATCTTAATTTCATTTTATATCGTACGTTTATAAGTTAAGCTATAAATTTTATAGCCACTTTATAAAATACATGAAAAATTTCTATGCAATTCTATATGTAACTATCAATCCAGCTCTTTGCAATTTCGAAACTTTTCAACTAGCAATTTTTACGATTTCCAATGTGTCCTTTAGTAGTTTTTGTGTGTGTGTTTGGTTTTCTTTCCTCTCACGCTCAAGGTGGTGCAAATAAAATAGTATTGCTTTTTATTGATGTAGGTTTAGTGAAAGTTGTTTTATTTTATATTTTTAGCATGACCTGGAATTGCTTGCATGAAGAGTGATGATAAAAAATTTAAACAATAATGCTATATCCTCTTCGTAGAACAATTGTAAAACTACAAGATTACAATTTTAAGGGAAGTTATTTATGTTTTGAATAGGCCCGATGATAGGAATTTTGAGGCATATCACAAATTTTCATGTCGGTTCTAATCAACAGGAGTATCCAGTAGATTTCAAAAGATATATTCAAGTAGCTTCATCAATTATTATCAAGCAGATTGTATTTCAGAATACTTCAAATAAATACAGGAATATCAAGTAGGTTTATAAGTAGTTCATAATACAGGTGAAGCCCTCCTGATGCTTTAAGTGCATGGAACACGGGCACATAGCGACCGATTTTACAGACCCGGACAAAGTGGGTTCTGCTTCAAATGTGGAGGCATAGGACATAAAATAAGCACATGCAATGCAAATCCAAATTGTATGCTGGGTGCGAATAATGGACAAACGTTAGGAGAAGATGAAAAACAGACGACGGGAGGAGAACTGTTATTCAACTTTATCTCCTCACTAGGGCTGTGTATCTCCAATGAAGCTAGGGAAGCAAAGTTTGCTAGACTAGAACAAGCCTCAATTCAACGTTGACTCTGCGTAAGGTGACAGTGACACTAAGAGGTACAGGAGTTACGCAGTGAACAAAGCAGTGAACAATGATACGCAGTGAACAGATACATAGAAACACTGATATGATGGCGGAGACACTGCTCTCCAGGTCTCCAGAATCGTGTGGGTATGTGATGTACATATACCTGTGCGACATATGGGAAAAGGAAACAGGCATATTGGTAGACCCCGAACATTGCAACGTTGGGAAGAAACGCGAATACAGCTGGAAGGCAGCCCACTAGAAAGCAATGTATGAATCACTCTACACCGGCTATATAAGTATGGAGGATACTACGCCTCGAAATCAAGAGGAATCAGCAACGCTGCTGGAGGGAACTCCAAGAAGCTGTTGAAGAAGCTGTATTGAGTTTACCGCATAATATGATTACTAATCAACTCCCGAGACGGAATATTTTGCCGAAAAATATCGAGGAGGTTGTGGAAAATTTATTTCCAGAGAGGCTTAGCGCCAACGATCAGACACCTCATGTAGGTGAAGTGAGCGAAATTGTAGCGTGTGACTTTGTAGATCTTCAAAAAGCAGCTGGCGGGATCAAATTTAACGCAGAACCAGGCCCGGAATGCATTCCTGTAATGGTAATTAGGGTTCGGGCAGCGGTCGTCCTGTTTGTACTACTAAAGGAGTTCAATTCTGTTCTTCGGACCGGTATAATTCTGCAGGTATGGAAAACGCCGATACTGGTGTTGATACCCAAGAGTAACGAGGCCTATTTGTCTTCTATATGAAATCAGAAATTGCTCGAAAGACTTCTGTTGCAAAGACTGCAGGAGCGTATAGAAGCAACCCACGGACTACATGCCGGGCAGTTTGGATTGGATTTCGAGAAGGAAGAACAACTATTGAAGCTATCAAAGCAGTCCTTCCGGCAGGTAAAGTAGCTTAGTTGGGAACCAGACACACATGAAACTATGTATACTTGTGTCATTAAACGTAAAAATGCTTCTAATATGGCTCACTGGACGAAGATAAGGGCTGCGCTCTGGACAAAGAAAGTATCGGCTTACATGATGCTGTTGTTCAACAATTTTTCGGATAGCAACTTAATGTACGACTCAAGCGTCGGAAAAGGAAAATAAGGCGATTGAGCTGTAGAGTTCCGCAAGGGTCGGTATTGGGACCGACCTCGTGGAATGTCATGTACGACGATTTGCTTAGGATTGGGGTACTCAGAGGATTTAGGTCTCTTGCTTACACGGACGATGTGGCCGCTGTCGTAACACAAAAACAAGAACAAGTGATAGAGGAAAATCTCAACCGCATAATAGCCGATGTGGATAAATGGATGGAGGAAAATCAACTAACTCTGGCGCCACTGAAGAGCGAGCCTTTAATACTTACTGATAGGAGAAAGTCACAACTCCAACAATTAGAGTACTCGGGCCCCAGATACAAATTGGCATGGATATCAAGTAACTAGAAGTTATGCTTGACAAAGAGCTGTGATTGGGTGCACATGTCAAGCACTCAACTAAAAAACCTAACAGCGTTAGTACACAAATAGCGAAGCTCGTGCCACATATGGGTAGCGCACAATCGAGAAGGTGGAGATTACTCCGCAGTGCTGTAGAATCGGTTGCCCTATATGCGACACCAGTTTGGGTGGAGGTAATAAATACAGCAAATATAGGCTGCCTGCTGCGTAAAGCTCAGCGTGTAGGATTGATAGACATAACGTCTGTCAGTAGAACTGTGCCGTTGCGTTCAGTGAATGTGATAGCGGGCGTGTAGCCTTGCCAACTTTTAATTCATCCTTTTCTGTCCTTGTCCAACTAGAGTCCATATCATTAGCTAGTTATATACACTCTAGTTAATGTTAATGTGGCATTAGTTAATGGTATTCAGTCAGCAACATTCGCTTCAGTGCGCACTACGATGTTACCGGCATATAGTAATTTCCTAGACTTCCCACCTTACCAGTTATTCATATTGTCTGCTTGAACTTACTTGGTTGTATGGTTTCCCATGATTGCATGCAGTGAACCTACCTCCCGCCCAATTGTATCATAATTTGCCCTTACTCGCTTTCGATATTTCTACTGTCTTGTTATTTTATCACTGCATTTTCATATTGCTTTACATTCACCGTCGTCGTATCATATGCGCCGGTTTTTTATTATCATGCATTTGCACCGGCGTATGTAAAACCGCTTATTTGCCGCTTCGTTCATTTAACCGCTATTATTATTGCGTCATTGTTTTAATTTGATGTTCATATCTTGACATTTATTCACTTGATTTATTATTGACATTTAATTGAATGTATATTTTCTTTCTCTGTTTTGTCTAAAGAACAATATACGGTTTTGTAAAAACGTTAATGCTGTTTCACTCATTAGTGGATAAGTTTGTTACAGCTGCCCGCAAGACCTAGAACAACTGCGCAAATAAGAAAACTTGAATTTACATGAGCCCTGAGGACCGGAGGGACAACTACATCAGTTCCAGCGTGGCACGTCACGCTAAGAGATTTCCGAAGGCCCTTTTATTCTGTAATTTATGATATTTAGCTGTGCCATTTGTGACAAATGTTAAAGCTCCCCATTAGCAACATCTCGTGTGAGAGTTCGGTTGGCGTATTAGCAGAGTATGTCACATATTTCTTCTGGAGACGGTGTTTGGCGCTAGAAACGCTGCTAGTAATAATATATTGTAGAAATGGGAATTGTTAGACAATCTGAATTCTGAAGATTTCATTATATAAATCATAAATAGTTAAAGCTTGAAAAAAACTAGGCTTAAATTAATAAATTAAGCATTGAAAGACTTCAAAAGATTATATCAAATCAAAAGATTCTACTATATAGTTCAAAATTAGAGAAACTCCATAATTAGATAGTAATAAATAAATCAAGTTCTACCACAATTATATCTAATTAGCTTTGTTTTAACATATTCTATTAGAGAATACATTCGTAACGTTATATCCACTGAAAATATACATAAGAATCGGATCATTAGATATTATATTCGGATAGATCCGATCGAACTCTACGAGGCGGACAGAGATAGCTTCAGAAATATATGCAATTTGATTCATTTCAATGCCATAATAAGAGATATAGTGGATAATTAAAACAATGAGACATCGCCCGATGCTCAATTTTGCTCAGGTGCAGTTTTCGCTACTTTTCAGATAAAAGTCGATTGGGGCTGGACCGATAGATCGCTAAACAAACCCCGCCGAAGCAAAAGTTCTAGCTATTTCGAGAATGTTCTAGAACTTTCCAGAATTAGAAGTAGAACTGGAAATGCTAACTGGTTAAGAAAAGAAGCACTATATTTCGTTGTCGCTAGTCACCGAAAGCGGGGTTTAACACCCTTCTTTTACGGCTCGCGGACCAACAAACGCCAGACAGTTTTGGCCATTATTTTTCCAGTTTTCCAAATAAATTCTAAATTGTTTTAAATTTTAAAAAAATGCCCTCAAAAATTTATTTATGAAACTAAATAAATTCAGTATGGTACTTCAAACGAATAAATTTCAAATATTCAAGTAATTAACTTTCAGTTTTTCTATAACGTGCTAACAAACTAATTCGGTTCTTTTTATGTTAATAAAGATTATAAATGAATATGTTTTAATCGCAAATAAACTGTATAATTGGAATATAATTTTATATTCTCGTACAATACATAATTACCGTACTATTTATTTTTATCTATGTAGTGAATCGATTCAGATTTAATTATACTCATTTAAGAATAATTCCTCTTATGTTACAGGGGAAATTATATATTTATTTTCATATTAGCAGAAAGCTGAACTGTATTCGTATCAACATTTATTGTAACAGAATAAATTTGAACCAATATTTCTTTTACTTAAACTTTTTCATTTGTCTACTCTAATTACTTATTGTCGGAGTAATAAATAAATCCATTGTGAAAATTGATTAAAACAGACAACTGATTTTATTATTTTGTGTACGGAATCGGACTTGGTTCTTTAAAGCTTCTTCACAGTTTTAAATAGGCAAGAATGTTTCATATATTCAATAAACTGAAATCACGACGTCTGATTTATATTGCCCCTTAAATAAATATTAACGTGTAGTTGTATTTAATCGGTAGCTATGCCCACATAGTCAGGAGAGTATACGTAGGAAAATGGCATACGATAAGAAAGTTTCGGCGGTGTTATCACAATTAGCCACTAAATTACTATCGCAGAAAGCGGATAGTGAAAGACGGTTGGATAGCATTGCTAACAAAGCAGCGCAAAGTGAAGACTAGCAAAGTTAACACCATTTCAGGAAAAGCCCAACAATCAACAGAGAATGACCTGGCTAGCAAAAGTTAATATGAGCAGCTGTAATATCCCTCTACACAATCTGAGGTAATGCTTAGTTCCAGATTGTGTGGTAGAGTTGCGAAGGAAAGGCTTTAATTGGTATTGCCTATGCCTGGGTCTTGAATTTTTAGTTTCACAATGATGTAGTTTATATCCTTCCTTGGGATTGTTGTTTAATGCGTCTGCCATACACCATGATATATTTTTGTTAACATTATTCAACATGTCGCATGTATTGTAAGTGCCTGACTTTGGATGGTGGAATTGCAATGAGCGATTCTTTAACAGAAACTTGGTTTGTCTTTTTGCACAGGTCATTATATTATCCATGCATTTTTCCGAATATTTAAATCCGGTGATTTTGTAAACGTTAAATAATGTCTAAATGTGAGATCATATAGTTTCTAAATTCAGCAAGTATTTTGTTGTTGAGTTCAAGGCGCCCTCTTTGGTCAGTTGCTAGGAACCTATTTGGATTGCTTTTCTTTGCAAACGACTTTAAACCGAGTAATGTCCAACGTCTTCTCGGCATACTGTTCAGCCCAGTAGCGTAATAATAGTACTGTGAGTTGTATTCATATTGTAATCCATTTTTAGGAGGCGCTAAGGTCCTTGTCTTACGATGCACAATGCCAGAAAATTTGTTTTCAAATTGTAAGTACCCAATTTTTTAACAATGTTTTTTTCCATCAGTAAAAGTACTACATTTGTATTTGCAGCTACGAACCTATTCCTTGCAAAATGTTTACGGGATGATTTTTCTTCGATTAACATATTCGCCTTCTAATCTGTTATTTTAGAGGACTTTCCTTTTTCACGAGTCTGGCCTTTTCTGCTTCGTTCTACTTGTTTTGGGGTCGCTAAACGTAAAAAATACTGATTACTTTAAACGTATAATAAAAATTAGTACCATGTACAGCTGCAACACAATAGGAATGTACATCGGCAAGTACATGGGAATGTACTTCATACGACTACTTCTATCATGACTGGAATATGCCCTTCCCTCAATCCTTTCAAGGGAACTGACCTTACGATTTTCATCGGTCGCATAGGGATCAGAACTGGAATCAGTGTTCTCGTTTACTGCTTAAAAGATCAACAAAGTGTAGCAACAGATTCTCATAAAAATATAACCTTATTTCTATGATACATGTTGTTGACATTTTGAACGAGTTAAACCGTTTTGTATAGTTGTTGCAGTTAATTATTGCCCAATTATTTTCTCAACGTTGTAATGTACATATGGCAGTAATATCCGTACTGTTTTGTTACTAACACAATTATTATATAGTATAATTATTATACAGAAATAAAATAAATTATAATTAAATAGACACCTTTGCAAGATTAACAAATTGGGAATTTTTTTAGATATCGTTGCCTCCACAACCACAAATTAATTATAATAGTTGTTTTTAAGCAGGTAATCATCGAAAATTTCGAATCATTTATTAGAGACTACAAAGGTAGATAAAATTCCGATGAATATTTTGGGTGGATGGCCATTTCTGCTATAAGATATTAAGCTTCCTCAGCACCCACCTTTTTACAGAAAATCATTGTATTTGTATAAGTGAATATACATTAACTCCGTTCTGAACCTATCATCGGACAAATATTGTTTGATTTAAAATTCTATATATGTTACATCTGAGCGAACTGTCATTTACAATGTGTTTTTAGGTTGGTTTGAAATATTTCCTAAATTATATCTGATTGTCGCCATCTGTTTCTAAAATTTTGTTCCAATTAATGAAGAGTACCAAACTTATTGTAGAGAAATCAATTTTTTATGCATTTTAAAGCAATAAATTCCACAATAGAACACACATGTGGGACTTGAAAAGCCACTGATTACTCTTGATACATATACTTAGACGGTATATACGCTTAATTAACAAATTGGAAATTTTTTAGATATCGTTGCCTCCACAACCACAAATTAATTATAATAGTTGTTTTTAAGCTTTTGCAAGAGTTTGGATTAAGAAGACGGTCCTGAGAATTAGAATTGTTGGCATTTCGTATAATTACGAACGTCGCTGACCTTATTTCGAAATCAAACTAAAAGTTCATCATTTCACATGTTAATTGCATCGGCAAAGGTAAGGTTTTATTGCAGAATTGATCAAAGGACGAACAGGAATTGGATTTTCAATATGTTCCTTTACACATCTAGTTAACAGATATCACGTTATAGATTTCATGCTTGAATGTATTCCTTCGAGATCTATACATATTTTTCTCATTAGGATTTCTCTTTAAACTATATCGTATTTGGTCGACATAGTGGTGTATTCAGCAACATTTAAAAGGTAAACATGATTTAAATCATATTCAGGGAATAGAATTTGGTGGATCGAAAAAAAGTGCGCGCAGCGCCAGTTCCAAAGCGCTGCGGTAATGTCGGCAAGGCCGATTAAGATAGCAACGTTAATCCGAGACCGGATTTTTTTGAGCAGATATTATTATTAGCCATTGATGTGAAGGAGCAACGTATTAGGGCATCAGGAACAGCGTCTAAGGAACAATGTACAGCGTTGCACAACCTACTTTCTGTGGTATTTCAACTACTGATTACATAGTAGTCACCTAAAGCATAAACCTATAATGATTCTCCTGTACAAAAGCTATCTCCGATCATTATCCACTTTTAATCAAACCCAACTTGGACAAAGAGCCTATTCTTCGACCATCACGAATCATTGTACGTGACATTGAAAATGCTAATTGGCAAGTTTTCCAACATGAAATCTGTCAGAATACCCCGCTAAATTAAACAATGGACAGACCCTCTGAATTAGACAACACTGTTGCCAACTTATCTGTAATCATTTAAGATTCAACATCAAAGTACATACCTTTAAAAACTTTCTTTCGATATCATTAACATGATATCAGAGAAAATGCGAATATAGCTGCAGTTAATTGTACGCAACTGGGAGTTTGCGCAAAATTAACCTTAAAAACCAAATGGAATAAACTCAACTCTCTCATTCGCCGCGACATCATTACGTATAGGAAAGAGTTTTGGGTTGACACCACATCAAAACTTGATTACTGAAGCGATAAACAATTCAAGCAAAAATTCCAACAACTTACAAGGACAAGGACAAGTCATAAACAACCCTAAATTTTTCACTGAGTTGTAAGTTTTTTGATTTGTAGTATACTTATTGACAACAATTTTCTTCAAGAAACCAACAATCTTGTAAATGATTTGTTTAACTGCCACACTCTACTCAAACATTTTCCTGAACAGGACGATATCCTATATCCTATCACTCAGAACAAAGTAGTCGCAATCGTAAATAAAGGCAAATGCACCGTTCCTGGTTCAAATGCATTAATCCGTCGCATCTTCCGACACATTCCTGCAGTAACAGTCTCACTTTTATCCGAAATATATAACAAATGTCTCCTATTGGGGCACTTCCCAATCAATTGGGAAACTGGTCAAACGGGCACGATTCTCAAACCGCGTAAGGGCCCTTCACATGTTTAGTCATATTGGCCTATCACACTTTTCAATGGCTTTGGGAAACCTACAAAAGAAATTTCACTTCGTTTTTAAGAAACTGAGTAGGAATTAAAAAAAATCTCTCTGACAACGAATTAGGTTTTAGATCATCAGGCTCTAGAGAGATGGACCCACTTCTCAAATTTCAATCAGACATATCTCGAGCACGAAACAATGGTTAATGTGCAGTATTTTTAGATATTTCTTATGCTGTTGATTCCATCTTGCATGCTGGGCTGACTCACATGCTGAGCTTGCATGCTAAAGTTCATGAGTCCCACATCCTTCACCCTAGCACACTGAATATGGTCCCATTATAACTATCAACCGCACCACACAAATCAATCTAGCCGACATATTTTCCCGATCTATTCACCTTTAAACTGGCGTATTACAAGGGTTTGCCATTGCTCCTTTTTTGTACATCATGTACTGCCATGACTTTAACCACCAGGCACTTCTTATATGTTCTGTTTTATACATTGACAATACAGCCTACTGTACATATAGCCTTGAGGCACAAACGACAAGCCGTTATAAGAAAATATCTCTTGATAATTTCTCCAAATTTGCACAAAAATAGTACATCACACCAAATCCTATTAAAACATAAACATTCTTCAATCAGTACCTCAACCGCTTTAAAAAAAATTTCAAACCCGCGATCATATTTAAGTCCGACTCCGGAACGAGCCTATTCGGTTACAAGACTGTCTGTTATCTAGACATCACCTTCAATTGAACTTTCAAGTAGAACTCAGACCTAAATAACACCCTATCCAGAGTGTGAAAATGCGCTAATCTAATTTCAACAGTACGAGGCCCTTTTTAAAGGCTGTCATCCTAAATCTCTGCATCACACCTATAAAACTATATTAGAACACTCATAGATTAGAAAACTATTCCACACCTACATTTTCAAATGCGCAAGCGCATAAAATCACAACCGGTGAATCAAGAATTCTTCACAGCAAAAAATCACAGGTGAATCAAGAATACTTCACAGGAAAAAATCACAGGCTACATTTCCAATTTCCCAGTTCACTTCTATAGGAACATTGCTGTACCGAGTCTATCACAAACCTATCTAAAATCTCTTCATTCCAAATATCTGACTAGATGTAATGCAGAAACCAACCCGATAGCCCATCAAACTTTTTGATTTGGCTGGAAAGCCAGTTACCACCGCCGTAAAGCCCCACGCAGACCTTTCCCTCATCCACCAGCTTGAGTTATTCGAGTTATTCCAACCATGCAAGAATCAGCTGTGGACCTTTAGAAATCTTTGAATCAATTCCTCTTTCCCTTAGATGATTTCCTCGCTAATATTAGATGAAAATGAAAAGGACAAAAAAACAGAATAAGACATTAAAAAAATCTTAATAATCTTTTAGAAAAATTTATTTTTCGAATATACTAGAGAATATTTTTTTAATATAATTATTCTAGTATTTAAGTGTTATTCGTAAGTTATTTTCATCAAGATAAACTTGAGGTGTTACGAATTTCTCTAATCAAAAGAAGTCAAGTCTTAGACGAAATTTAGACGTAGTACTTTAAACTATTGTTTCCATTTAACTTTATTTTCAGTGATAGTCAGTTTTGACTTTTGGGGTCGAAAGTCCACGGAAAGGGGACGGGGGCGTACGAGCACCAAAAAAATATTAGATGTATGCACTTCTGGAATTCCAATGTAAAGATCTATAAATAATTTAAATAAATAAGCTAAGAGAAATAGCGATTTATTGATAGACGCAAAATATACGGTTTACATCTTCAAGATAGCTGCATGTACATACTTTCCGAATATATGATCTCTGAAAGTATGTCAAATGAATAGCAGAGTCATTACAAAGGATTAGCAGCAATCACGTACAAAAACGGGTACATTTATAACTTCCTATCTCCAGTTATTATCTCAAGATAATAATAGAAGCTAACGCTGCACTACCGCCATAAGTGAGAATAATGGCCAAACTAATATCACCAAGCAAGCTGCACCGGAATGGAGACCTGACCACTGTATGGATAGTTTCCAATAGTTTCAGTCAGCATTCAACCACACAAGTATCACAAAAATTCCACGGAAACTTGGAAACAAGTCTTATACTATTGTGGACGTCCCAACACCAGTGGTAGCGATTAATTATAATGATCAGCAGCATATTCACTTAACGTATGCCCAGCTGCATGATTGTTAGGTCATCAGTAGCACTAGTTATTTGTGTCGTCTCGAAGCAATTAAGAAAATGGGAGGCAGTAATCACTGTGTCATAGATGCACCATATAACACTCCACAGCAATCAAGATGTCATCAAAAGCTATATCAGTTAACAACTGCAACTTGGAGGATAATGGCAACTGCAAACTCATGGTTGTTCAGTACCAGCGTATGCAAAGTCATTTCTGCCATATGTATCGGAGAACGAGAACAAGTAATTATTCATGATACGTGCATCATAACAATCGAGGAGGGATATCAGATACATACTTCGACAACTGTTATTCGTTTTCAGCAACAATTAAATATTCCTGTAGTCAATAACTTTGAGCTACAGGTAAGCAATGCTTGCAGTCAAACTGACGTCAGTCAAGAAGAAGCGACTGATATCATAGGAGACGATCTGTTCCATGTAAGAAGCAAAGAAGTGCAATTAAATCAAAGGCCTTAAAAATCTATTTGGCAACACGTGATGGATGATCATTATCTATTTAGATTTTCTTTGACTTGTTGGTTGCAGGAGTGGTTATTACCAAAGGATGGACAATGCTGTAAAAGAAGCCACAAAAGCCTAGCGTCACTACCCTTGAGCGAAAAGAGGATGCGCCTGCAGCTCAGATGTTCGAACTTGGCCCGCTTCAAGTGGCAGTATGACCAAGTTAGGACAGTGAAATTTTATATTTAATATATATTTTTGGATATATTAATTTCCTAAATTTTCATTTAGATAAAATAACAATTTGTAAAATAATAATTTTAGAAAATCTTAGAATTATTAAAACTGTAGATGTTTGTAATTTAAAAATATTAACAACATATATTTACTAAACAAATTAAAATCAAAGAACGTGCGGTACTGAATAAGGTCAAGTGCTACGAGCAATATGCATACGTATTGAAACATAGTAATCTATGTAAAACATAGGTGTGGATTAAAACAGGCACGATATACACTTTTCATTTATTTAGTTAGATATCACGTATACTTTGTTATTTTTAAATTTGGTATATAAAGACAGACTTACCTTTAATAATATTGAGACTTATCTAGTTAGGATTAAACTGAGTGTTTCACTCGATCGACGTTGATCTAGGATAGCTCCATGGTAATTAGACTACCCTCTATGATTAGGTAAACAAAATTTTACAATCGTGCATCAAAATGTGCAATCGTTAGGATCTAAATGTAGTCAAATTGAAAATATTCTAAATGAATTAAATGTAAGTATTTCTGTGTCAGAAAATTTGATGAGTCTCGAACAGTTGAGTTTTACCTCCATCGTAAATTATTATCCCTTATCGCTATTCTGCAGGACCACTTAGCGACATGGAGGAACTGCGATATATATTAACAATTCAATTTTGGCTAAATGAAAAAACGTAGACTATCTAGTAAGTATGTCAGAAGATCTCAAATTTGAGATCTCAAAAATTACTGAAACGATATTGGTTAATAGAATCGTGACATTTGCTGAAAAATTCAATATATTTAGTCCGCAGCAACATGAATTTGGGAAATATTTTTCCACGGAATCTGCTGCTATTGAACTATTCCAATTAGTGCATGTACACTTAAACTGTGATGAAAAAATGCTCGTGTCATGTTCTTCGACATGACACGAGCATTTGATACTATCGATTATACGTTCTTACTGAATGAATTATTTGCTATTGGAATACGAGGTAGGATTAATCAATTAATAGAATCCTACTTATCAAATCGGAAATTTCAAGTGAAAATATGTTCGACCTTGTCTAAACGATTCGACAGTGACATGGGAGTTCCGCAAGGAAGTGTCATTGGTGCCCTACTGTTTTTGGTATATGGTATCGATATGCCTAATTATATTACTAAAGGTAAAATTATCATGTATGCCGATGACACTTCAATAGTTATTAGCGGAAAAGAGCAAAGCGAATTAAATGGAAATATTCTATATGTATTGGCAGAATTTGAAAAATGGTGCCATACTAATAAACTGATAATAAATTACAAGAAAACTATATGTCTTCAATTTATGACAAAGCAATGTATATATAATGGGATTCATACGCTACTAACATACGTAAACACTCCCAATGGCTCCTGTATTATCAATGTGGTTGAGAGTCATATTTTTCTGGGCTACGTTGCTCATAGATGGCATAGCTTATATCGACGACTTAACAAAATAGCTCACCAAAGCATATTTTGCCATAAGAACATTAAAGAATTATGTGTTAAGCACTTATATCATGGAAGCTTATTATGGTTTATTCTACTGTCAACTGAGTTATGTACTGCCAATTTGGGGTCAATCAATTGAAATGGACCGAATTTTATAGCACAGAAGCGAGTTATTCGATGTATGTTTAGCATAGGTTGGAGGGAAACCCAACCGAAAATAGGTTGGGTGGATCTCTTTGTATTAATTTATTAAAATGGATCCTCCAAATTACTGTAGTACTTCGACTGTTTAATTTTATAAATCCATGTAATGATTGTAGAATTTTTGAAAATTATCTCTTAGATTTTAATAATATATTTCTCATACTATATTCGCTGTATAATTGATGAGTCATACACTTTGCAAACAAAATTAGCTACATTAAATTTGACAGTTTGTGTACGTTCTCTTTCTCTCGCTCTATAGATATATCAGGTCGTGTAATTCGTAGCGCTAATTGCATCCATCACGCGATGACTTCAAATAAAACCGGAGAATAATGTGGAGAGGCATAGTGTAAGAGAGAAAGAAATACATAAAGATGAATAGAAATTGAAGTGAAACGGAAATAAAGCCGATAGCGCATTTGAGCGGTTTAATTAATTAGAGAAGCTTAGAGCTACGTACAGAAGTAGATTAAAGGGGAATTATGGAAAACTGTTAATAAAGATTTTTATTTCTACCATCAGTTTTAGACGAACGAACATTCTAACAAAATAAAAAAATGTTGACACGATTCGATTTATCCTTTTTGTTTCTTCTCCTTTATAATAAAACGTTACCTATCCCGATTTTTGTTTTTCTCTTTTCTTTTCGTGTTTAATTATAATGTAGAAACCTGTTTCTCGATTATTTCTACTTAAGTGAAATATAATATACAGTTCTAATTTTGTTTTGATAAGAATTATTTTTTATTGATAAAACATTACTGTTCAGATGGGACACTGGGTACAAACTTTCACCCGTCGTAGAGGGGACACAGACTTGTTCGCAGCTCCGGAATTTTAAACATCTGCTGTATGCAGTATAAACTTATTTAAACCATCCTGTTGGAATGGTGAATGTATCGGAACTTACTGAGCAAAAATTCCTGAGAAGCGGCGACCCCAAAGCATACACCAATATTTTAATGCTTCGATCAAATTAGTACTTGGAATGGTAAATGCGTCGAGCCCTAACGAGGAGAAACATTTCTAAATACATTGGGTTTCTTCTCAAAATGTTTTAAACGGAGTAAAAAAATTCAATGAATCCTCATCTTAACTATGAATTACAATCACAATTTGAAATGAAATAAGTCGTACACTTATGAACCCTATCTTTCATAAGCTGGAAGTCAGAATGTTTGCTGCATACTACATAAAGCAAATGTTCATCGATTTACTTGATCTTAGTATGATCTCAAGAGAAAAGATACAAGAGAAAATAACACCAGAGAGACAACAAGAATAATCCAAGAAAACAAAAGTCTAAAAGTTCTGAGGCAAAATAC
>WYDF02124957.1:0-10064 GCA_009867245.2 Adranes taylori
ATAGCAATAATATTCAAACTGCGGTTTTAAAGTTCTAAAATACTTTTGAAAAAAAAAACATTCAGAGAATGTAAGCCATAAGGCACTTTAAGCCTTATGGCTAGTAATTTAAAACTTTCTTTAAAACTCAATTTCTATAAAAATATGGAAATTGAGAAAGTTTTAAATTGGAATATTATAGTAATTTAATTAAACTGCTTTAAAACTATGATGCTAAAAACTTTTGTACTGAGTACACATGCTTTAGAAACATTAAATAACGAACAATTTAACAACATAGGACTATTTTTAATACTTAGTAATCTAAAATAATGGCTCATATGCTCCAGATATGTCTGATAATATGGAAAGATCTATATTATGTAAATTTGCTTTTCGTACAAAAATAAGTCGTTACGAAATAAAGTGACTATTCTAAATATGTTACAACAGTTAGCTGAAAGAGCGAATTGTTTACATAACATGGACTTATCTGGGGTCAGTATTAAAATGTAGTAAATAAGATAAAAGGATTTCATTTATTATAAAAGTATTTTGATTTTAAAAAAATCTTTCAACAAGTAATAATAAAATCTATTTCTAGGAATTGTACATCCGTTTAAACATACGACTCAAAGACCTTTATAAGCTTATCTTAACAAATTACAATATATTTTATAATCTCTTATGTCTGTACCCTAACTCTAATAATAATAATATAATAATAAAAAGCTTTTATTGTAAGCATTATAAATTACAAACTTATAATAAATTTTTTAAGTTCTAAAATATGTTACATTTTATTTTCTTAAAAATTAAAAAACAAATGTTGAGAAATTATGAGATATTCAAAAATAATGAGATATAGGACGGGAATGATATTAAATGCTGGTTATAAAGGTGCGTTGTCAGTGCAATAGGAGAGCGCGACTATTTTACAAATGGACTTTGTATAAACAATTTACATAATAAATACTATTAGTCACAATTAATTTCTTATATTTACTTATATCTATTTATCAGAGGAGAAAAGAGAGAAGAAGTGGTTGTGTTGTACTTCTTTCTATCTTACAGATGGGTCCTTGGGCCGATGCGTCGTATCACGTGATCCGGTGTCCCCGTCAGCCTGACAATACCTTACAACAAGTGGCGGCTGATGCATAGTGCACAGGTGCACGTAAACACCCATATAAAATAAGATGTTTTAAATTTTCATATTGCCTTTTGCTATTAGAACTCCAGCTACGTAGCAGACTGCAAGAGAATAATAAAACACTACTCATATATTGTTATGTGTAGCACGAAAAATGTGTGCACTTCTGTTTACATGCGAAATCTGAAGTTTTGCAATGGGCTGGCCTGATTGGTCTAAAATAACAAGCAAATTTATGTGGAGAAAAGAGCATAAGTTATTTGTGGGCGCTCTATATATGTGGACTGTGTGCTCATGGAGTTTCGTTTTAATATTCTTCTGACGTACTTCTCTTTATATATTTAATCAATATGCTCATAATAAAAAAATCGTAATAATAAATCGGAATGTGGACTATTTTTTAAATTAATATTATAATGAATTCAGTTCAAAAGATTGTGAATAAAATTTATCTTGTGAAGACAAACAGGAAATAAAAGAACTTGGACCACATCAACCAGATTTGAAAATTCACAGTCAAAGAAAAACTGAAAAGCGTAATTATTTGCGAAACACAAATTCGTCTATCGCGTAACCGAACAATAGTTGCAATCCAATATTAGATTAACGTCTAACATACACTACGTTTTAATTTTTTAAACGATTATTGTACAGTGAACACCTACTCAAAATTTTCACAGCCTTTTTATTTTTTAAACTTACCCAAAATTTTACCGGTTCTTCAAAACGAGAGTCTATACAGTACACACATTGAAAAAACTAATTGAACACATATTTGATTAAAATTGCAAATTAATTTTTGATTTAAATTGAAAATTAAATTTTGATTTAAAGTGAAAATAAAATGTTTATATAAATTCTGATTTGAATTCCGATTATTCTTTCGAAAAGTAGTCCGTAAGCTTTGTCTGCTTAACTAGTTTTTCTGATCTTGAGTCTGCCATTGCTCTGAAACGCCGTAGCAACATTGTATTTGTGCAGTCAGCATCTGCCTGTTCCTCATACCAAGTGATGAATTGTGATAGATGGTATCTAGCCATTCTAGCTTTTTCATATTGATCTGTGTTGGAAGACCGATTGTCACCTTCTGAACCATCGAAATCGTAAACCACGATTTCTTTATCTAAGAGGATCTGGTAACCCACGTCGGTTCTGTCTGACTCGAGCTATTGATGCACTTCTTCTTTGCGTAAATGCCAAGCTGTCAACATTGAACAGATTTCTTTCTCTATTGCAGCACTATTTTCAATAATAGCTAGTTCTAGAACCGGCTATACGGATCTTTCAGCTGCTGGAAGTTGAAGAATGAGGTGAGCCGAAAGGATTAATAACAGATGGCGACAATTTGTTCCAACACTTTTTGAGCGAATTCTCCCGGATATCAGACCAGGCATCAGTTGCGTTTTTGCTACGGTTGTTATATCGTAGGTTTTCCAAAAATCAATGAATGACATTTTTTCGTCTTGTTCTTTCAGAAGATTTGAAATGAACTTCTTTTTATACCGATGTTTCAAATTTTCAATTACGGATTAGTCCAATGGCTGGAGTAGCGGAGTTGGAGGCAAAACGCTTATGTTTCCGTCGTCGCTTTCCAATAATTCGACAGATCTATCGTCCGAACTCTGTTCTGCTTCCTGTCCTTTTTCTTTTTCCTTCTCATTATTCCTCTTCTTTTTCTTTAGTTGCTACTTTTCCTTCTCATAGTTGGGATGACTAGAGGCTCTATCAATTACTAGAACCGCTTTTAGTGGTAAATTTTTAACAATCAAATTTTTTCTAACGAAAGGTACAAAGCACTCATGAAATCAGACCTTAAAAATTTCTTCGGACATCCACGCGTTTTTTTTTACTGTAATATTTATAAGACAAGGCATTTCTATTTATTCTTTTGAAACAATGCGGATTACGGGCCTTACCGATTATTACAAGTTTTAATCTATTATTACCGTTAGCATTACCGCACACCATTACAGTAATCCAACCTTTTTGCATCTTGAACCCAGGTGCGTATGTTTCACATTGTGAAACTAATGTCCGTTCGGGTTCTTGAAAATGGTCGAAGAAAGTTACCTTACAAGAGACCAAGTGTATAAGGCAGTTGAAATAGGCCTGAATTATAAACGCTTTATAATTCGGGCTTATTTCTATTGCATTATACAGTTGGTCTCTTGTAAGGTTACTTTCTTCGACCATTTTCAAGAATTTTTTTAAAGTTTTCAATCTCTTCTGCTGTAGCAGCACTTAATTTCTCTCTTTCTAGGCCTAACTGACTGATTCCATGGCGGTCTTTGAAATTTTGTTACCCAACCTGAGGTCGCCTTGAAACCTGTGATACCTGCTTCACATAGCTTTCCATTGAAAGAGTTCCTTCGCACAAGCATTGGACCTGACAGTAGAATCCCTTCGCTTCTTTTCTGGATGAAGCATGGTTTGAGCATTTTATCTAGCACCTCGTTTTCAGCTTTTTTCATAGTTTTTCTTCACTTATTTCGTGCATTGAAGCTCCCCATCCGTGATTCGTATGCCTAAATTTCGTTGGCATTTTTTTTTAGAATATTAACTCCGCGGGACATTGAACCTGTTACTTATCACAATCCCAATCATACCTTTTTTAAGTTCAATGATGATTTCTAATTTGGTTTCGATTTCTAAAACATTTCCTTTACCTTTGGACAACTTTTGTTCCATTTTGTAACTAAAAAAAATGCCAAAAAAAATCTTGATTCAACTTTCGATTTTGAATAACGAAAACAGACTAAAATGAAATGACTGGAGTTAATCGAAATAAATTCCAGAAGACAATTCTTACTTAGATAACAAAACTAAATTATGTTTTGTTTATACGAAAAAAAAATATGAGCTCTGATTGTTTTCGTTTCATTTTTTTTTAACTAACTCCACCCATTTCATAAACTTTTTCCTTTTCATGAATAATTTTCTTCAAATGATGTAATGTAAATAAACATTCGCATAAAGAATTCTAATAAACAAGGAATTCGCAAAAAAAGGGATTCGAATAAACATAATCGAAAGACCCTGAATAAACAAAGTACATATGTATGTTTGCACAAACAAAAATCACAAAAAATGAGTTCGTGAAATGTGGGTGACGCTTAATTACTGACGAAAAATCGAAAGCTGGATAAGCGAGTTTCTACTGTATATAAATTATAACAGTAATGAAAAAAGCAAAACATTTATGACTTGAACATCACAAAGCCTCCAGGTTTTGACTACGAAACAACTTAACCCTAAAAAGCTTCTTAAAGCAATTAAGGGATCCAACTTTTAAATGCATGAAGTGCTCTAGGAAAGTGATGTCATTCCCTATCTGAGCAATGTTGTATTGAAAACTTCTTTACTAAAATTAACTTTAAATTTAATATTAATGTTGTGAACATCACTTCTGTATATCACCATTGTATGAAGGTATGAAGGCTGTTTATTATTTACTAGCTAAACCCGTCCAGGCTTCACTGTGGTTCAGTCTGATATGAAATGAACCCTAGTCTGATATAAAATGGCCACTGCTGGGCTGCGGCCGCCTAATTGCTGCGACCAACGATATGGCCTAATGAAATTCCAAGAATATCTGTTCTCGTGTTTCCGCTTTACGGCCTCGGCCAGCGATATTGCCTAATTGCCGAGACTTTGCCGCGTCCGCGATATGGCTTAATAAAATTTCAAAAATATGTGTTCCCGTATTAAGTATATAAAAATTCGCGCGTATTCAAATGCAACTTTGTGCCAAAATTTCAAGAATATGTGTTCCCGTATTCCCGCATTTTAAGTAAAAAAAAACACTCTTAGGTGTAAATGCAACGTTGTGACATAATTTCGAGTCAAACAATCGAGTAGTTTTCGAGCTTTGAGGCCACAAACATACGCAAACAGCATTTTTATATATAAGATAATATTGTAACAAAAACTTGCTGCATGAAGTGCTCTATGTTGGCATAATGAACCACTTGGAATCCTTTCGCCACGGATTAAGTCTACTTATATTTCTTAATACCATAAATAAACCGCCAGCAGTTGTTTTGAACTCTGTGTTTTATGCTTGGTAATAGAGTCTAGGCAACCAATCACCATAGACTACATCACAATAATTGCATTTCAATAGAATTAGAGAATCGCAGAGGAGCAAAATTAGAAAATTATAGAATCGCATACACTGACAATTAATCTGATCAAAGAAAAATGCTACATGCAATCACATTGATCTGAATAGAATGAAATTTTACTATATTAGTTTGTTTTATTTGGACGCAGTCTGCAAAGTCTCGCATACATATTCCATCATATTGTACAACGACAACGTAGACTCAGTAATTATACAATATTTTATTATTTCATTTATTTGTTATCTTTGGAATGAAATTATTTGTTAGCTGAAAATATTTTTTCAAATATATTTTGAGCAAAGTTTTTAGTCTCTTATTCAAAGCATTCCTTTCAGGACGTAAAATTTTCAACATGCTATAGCTTTTGTCAACTACTTCAGATATATGATTCTCAAATTTGGTCCGCACTTCATGTGAAATTTAGACCTTGGTAAGATATTTACATTGGGTTTTACTCATGAGCATAATTTGATTTGCAATTCGTGTACCCCGATCAAACTATACAGATACATTATAATTTAATATCTTTTTCTGTAATGCGGCCAATTAAAAATCAATTAGTATTAAACGCCTGTCAATGCATGACTAGGGCATCGCATTTTCAAGTCTGTAATTAAAACAGTAGCGCTCCCAAAGGGAGGGTTTTGTGATAATACCACCCCCGAAATTTTATAAGATATAAAATTTGTTCTCATATATTTGTGCTTTTTAAGAAACAAAAATTCGTGAACGTGATTACCACCGCATCCTTCATATACTGGAAGTCCTACGTTTTGTTTTATTTTGCATAACACAAAAGTTGGATTTTTTAATTTTGCCTGTCACCTTTTAAGTCGTCTATTAAATTCAATTAGCACAATAGTTGTTTAGGGTAAACTAAGAAAATTAGTCTAACTTATAAATCTCCTACCCTATAAATCCCCATAAGCTTGACTGTCCGCTTTGCCGCGGCGTACGGCCGCTCTTGACTTACTTTTTCCCTGTATTTGCTTACGGCGCGGATTTGCCATGGCCTACAATCACTATTGACTCTCTTTTCGACTAATTTCTAAAGCATAGAGCAATTTGACGTGCAAGCACGCCAGAATCCTTGGCCATCTGAATTCCTTTATGCATGAATTCGCTTACCCATTAATTCCCTGGTTCCCAGATTTGCCGACGGCGCGGATAGCTTCGCTGTCCGCTTAGGTGCGGCCTCCTACCGTTTTTGACTTACTTTTTCCTCACTCGTTTTTGAGTCATTTTTTCCAGCGCCCACTTTGCGCAAAATTGAGGCCCCTGGATTTTACGCATGTTCCCCAAGTTTTATTTTTTTAACTTTCATAGGAACTGAGATATTTAATGTAGTACAATAGCCGTTTTCGAGAAAATGGATCGCAAATTTTACAAAAGGAAAAAGACCTTGTAAATACGTTAAATTGTAATTTTACAAAAATGTTTCAAATAAAATTGAGCGAGCTTTTGGTATGCTATACAATAAAGTTTATTCAAGTATACTGTCTTTTATAGTTCCTGAGATATTTCGAAAAGATTGTAAAATTTTAAACGTGGCAACGTCGCGTTCGTCCTACATCAGTTTCAGGCATGGCACTAACTTTTTTCGACGCATAATAAAAGATACTATATGCGATTAAAATTTCAGTGTCCTAGTTTTAAAACTGAATTTCTGAATAAAATGATCATTTTCCCAACACCTCCCAAAATTATGGTGTGCACCCGCCACTGATAACAACATTTATTCAATTGCAAAATCCCAGTCGATAGATCTCATACAACGTAAAATATTTGTACCTGTAACTTTTCATATATGTGCTACTATTTAAGCCTTGCATGCATATATGACTGTTGAATGTCGGTTGCCATGGCAACAAGTTGCAAAATTTTAAGTTATTAAGGATCATATCTTTAAAACGATCGTGTGTAGTATCATTTTAAATATAATTACAAGGGCTATCGAAATGTATAAACATTTACATGCTGTTACTAAAAAGTTTTTGAAAAAAAATTTATTGCGCATAATCTGTTCAGTATATTCAGTTGTTCGTATTAGTACAATTGAGGCTTCTTAGACATACATATACTCCCCAAGTTTCATTTTCCCCACTTTCATAGAAACCGAGTTTACGGCAGAAATTTTTTTTCTTCAAGGTCAAATTAACCCGATACTAAGTCGTCCGTTTTTTAAACTCGCTTAATCTCTTAAATATTAAAGGCTCTTTCGATACAAGAAATTTAAAAAAATTACTGTGAAACTTTTCGAAAAAATAGACCCCAAAATTTTCAAAAAAAAACACTTGTATATATGTTAAATTGTGATTTTGAAAAATGTTTCAAATAAAATCGAAAGGACTTTAGGTAGACTATAAAACGAAGTTTATCGTCCTATCTTTTATAGTTTTCTTTTATAGTTATATTAAAAAATATTTTCAAGCTTTGAACGTGGCAACGTCGCGTTCTGTACAAGACATAGAAATCGGACTTCTTTTGTTCGACGGATAATACGAGCCACTATATGTCTGCGAAATTTCAGCCTCCCAGTTTAAAAACTGAATTTTTTGTGGAAAAAAATGGCGCATTTCCACCATATGGGATTTATAAAAAAGAAATACAAAACAGTTTTTGCGGAACACTTATATATTTGTGTACCTGTGAATATATACTTGTGTACATCATGAACTGGAGACCACCCACAACGCGACCCATGGGCAGACCACCAGAAAGATGGACAAATGGGATCAAAAGAGCAGCAGGTACAAACTGGCAACAAGTGGCAATGGACAGTTCGGAATGTAACGAGAAAGGGGAGGCCTACATCCAGCAGTGGATATTCAATGGCTGAATAAGAAGAAGAAGTACCAAATTTTACACAACTCTGTCCAATAGATTAGGAGTAATTCTTGAACGTACAGACATACGTACGCAGAAACACCGAGAAATACGACTTTCTTTTAAATTTTTGTAGAAGAAAAAATTATTTTGAAATTTTTTTTGTGGTAATTTGTTTCTTGGAGTCTCCTGGTTGAATTACGTATAAGTGGTTTGCACTGATGTGAATACAAGAGACGTACTAAGGTGAAATAGAAAAAATTATCAAAACGTGAATCTTATATCTTTCCTATACCTATACGTATTACTTATGTATATGGTAAATGAAAGATAAAAATATCCCGAAAAGATTTGGACCTAACCCAAATATAATTTCTGGGTACACCAATGAATTGAGAATATGTAAAGCATAAAGTGTGTCATAAAAAAACTGTCATAGTCCAAACATTGATAGAAAATGCCATTCTAAGGCGAGAAGCTCCTATGAACATAAATCCGCAAACAAATCGATGAGATAAAAACAATTTATAAAGACTAGTAAAACATGTTACTAATACAAATTGTTTCTAATGCATTCTATTTATTATTTTTCTCAATTGGAAGTGTATTTTACGTCGTGATTTGCGAAGTCTTGTACAACTGTTAGATTATGACCATATAGTTTCCAACATTTCGGGTCATCTTCAGACATACAGACTATTAATATATGGAAAGCTGTGTAGGTTTGGAGTAGACATACTATTATTGGGGTGCAGTTAGGTGACCATTTTGGGAATACTAGGGATTGGATTTAGTGATGTTAACGATTAAACGGGAGAGGTTCAACGACCAGATAGAGGGGAGCAACGACACGACAACGACAACGACAATAACGAGGCAACGACAACTATAAGACGACGATGACAAACGGAAACATCGCCAAGACTAACTCAATTTGATTAAATGTAGATATTTGATATAAAATAAAAATATTTTCTATGATAGATAAACCGATGTTTGATTTTCTCTATCTGAAAGAAAGAGAAACGATTTTTCTATATGATTGTGGGTATGCTCTGGGGGTTACGTAGGTATGTTTTTGAAGAATGCATAAATTATGTGCCTTTATGTACGTAGGCATATTAATTATGCGAAAACATTGAATACGTTAGTTGTTATTATGGAATCTGTTTGGGTATTTAATAGGTTTGTACGTACGTCGTTTTTATGTATATATTTTTCTAGGTTTTCGAAAAGATTTGATTTGCTGTAGCCTTCGACTATATGGAGTGGTTCTAATTTATTTAGATCTGGAAATTTATAATTCGCTTCTAAACAGTGGTTTGCAAAATTACGTTTCCAGATTCCTTCATGTCTGACCGATATAACAAATATTGCATTCATCACACTGTAGTTTATAAATGCCTGATTTTTTAAAGATACTTGTTTTGTCTTTTGCATTGAATATTAGATTAAAATTGAGGTATATTGTAAGTCGGTGTTTTTTGAGTGAGTATGTATCATTAGTCTCATTACTGCTTCGTTTCCAGACCTATGTTTATAGGAACTTTTCGTCTCAGATGCATTTCATATGGTGGCTTCCTTTCGAGGCAAAAAACTTCTAAACAGGCAATTTTTTTCAGCTTCTTTATTAATAACGCCTGATGCCCGTTAAGTAATTGTTTTTGTATTTATAATTTTAATAACAATAACCAGAATATATTTTTCTTTTATATATTTCATGGTCACGTCATGTACCTTTTTTTTCTCCTACAAACTTCAGAAACTCTAATATCGTATCTACCTAAAAGCACCATACTTATATATATAAACGTCTAGCTTTGTCCATCTGTCTGTCCGTCTGTCTGGAACGCTTTTGTTACTTATATATAAACGTCTAGCTTTGTGAGGAGGAGTAGTATTCTTTTTTGCCTGAACAACGACATGATTGAAGAGAATTTATTATTTTTATTTATGTTCATTGTGATTTTTCTTGTGCCATT
>WYDF02124968.1:0-10064 GCA_009867245.2 Adranes taylori
CGAAATACAACCAATTGGAGCGGAAAAACAACAAGATGGAGACCTTGGGGGGAGAAAAGAGGCACCGGCAGACCACATGATGACATCAAAAAAACAGCCGGACTAAACTGGTACCAAATGGCACAGAATAGGGAAAACTGGATAAATATGAGAGAGGCCTATATCCAAAGGATAGAAAACGACTAGAAGAAGAAGAAGAGTACGCCCTATACTAGAGTTTGGAAATTGCAGATGGTCCCCTATATATAAGAAAAATATCACAGCACTAGAACAAGTACAGAATAGATTTTTAAAAAGAATAAGATACAAATTAGGATTACCAAGTAGCTCAACAACAGACTTCATACGAACTTATGTAGAGTTGCAAAAATTAGAGATACAAAGTAAATACAAGGAATAATAGCTTGTTCTATCCCGAACTCAGTGTGACTTACTATTTAAGCCATGAATCACTCCGTAGAACCGTACAATGATGGTAACAGTAAATCTTATCCGTGACAGAATAGATTTGTTCAACATAAATGTAAGAAATTTAAAATGAAGACTAATAAACATATTCAACTAAGCTCTACTGCTAAATTAAATTATAGAACGTACTTCTGATTACTATTTTTTATGATTACCAATTATTTCAATTACTTCTGCATTTATTTATTTATTTAATTGGGACGGTCAGTATCAGTTGGTATCGTCTGAATGTATCTTCCGTATTGCAACTGTGCGACGCGGCATGTTTGTGTATATTTCTTCCGTGTTGAGTTGCTTGGTTTGATATATTTATATAATTTCACACGAGATTTAACTTCTAAGCGGATCAATTTATTTATCAATTTGTATTTATATTATTTGTTAATGAATCGTTATTCTATTGAATTATTAATTTGTCAAATTAATGTATGTTGGACTAATTGCCCCGTAATACTTCCTAGCATAAATTACTATCAATACTAGATTTCCCGTACTTATCGCAAACTGCTATTATCTAATGTTGTGTCACTTATTCACATGTAATCCATTCTACTAATTGCTTTAGCTTATTGTTGATTTATATCAAATCAGATCAGTTTTCCGACCTTCGCTGATAACAGCGCTACAATATAAAATGTTTTATTCCATGAAGTAAAGTTCAAACAATACTCTACAATTATCGGCGTAAATAATGTGTCCCCAACAATCCAAAAATGTTAGAACTTTAGAATTATGTGAGAAAACTTTTACATAGGTAATTTCCCGAGTCAACTAAAAACGTAATATCTGAATAATTCTGAGTGATTACTGTACTGGAGTTAAAATTAAAAAATTATTCTACTCACCGATCATTAAGAATGGTGCTGCAAGATTAATGCCAATGAAATCCACACCCATATAAATACATAGGCCAAATGCTGATAATGTAGCCATTGATGCGCTTAAATTTCCTAATAATCCAAGCCATGGTTTTGATCGTACCCAGTCGGTCATCATACAAGTTACTGAAAGTTAAGTAGATGTTAATAAAAGAGTCTTCAAATGTTTATTTATTTAAAAAAAAATTAATCGACATAGTGCAAAATGTATTTGTCATGTACAATTTTTATATCAGCTCATGGGTAGGTTTATTACTTCTTGGTGTACTCCAAAAGAAGAACAGGTACTTCTTTCTTAATTAAAATATATTCTCCATTAACCTTAAATTACCCTTTCTTGAAATTGTTCGTACAGTATATATGAATAAAGTAACCTTTACAAATGCAATACAAATAACTTAACTAGAAAAATTTCTCACCAAAAAGAAAAAACAAACAAATCTTATCCTTACCTACACAATTTCAAATTCTTAAACTAAAAAAGAACTATAAACCCTCTCCGCTTAACCAGGTCAAAGGAATAACTCAAAGTAGTTGGCATAAACAACCAAGGACAAAAATTAATTAGGTTGAAAATAAAAAATCACCTTCCCCTCCTCCATTATATCCCACTCCTTTTTCATGACTTTTAATCCCTCAATTCATAGTCCCAACACGTGTCCCAATTTCCCAATTCCCCCAATTCGCTATTTACACATCACGCCACTTTACACGATTACATTCTTTCACCCAGTCCTCCCATTATTCTTCCTCCTTTCCACATATTCTACATTTTCTGCCACAATTATCCACCCAAAACCTGTATCCTCTGTCTTCAGTGCCACATCTGATAGATAGAAGATAAATATTTATTACAACTGCTCAATCTGAGTCAATCTCAATGCAGATACTTGAAAAGTTACAATTTAATAAAGCAAAATATAATATAATATGCAGTTAGAACGTGTTCCTTATTTCATCTAATCCATATATTGGGCGATTTAGAAGGTGGTATCTCAATTTTCAGTTGAAAACTGTTTTATTGAGAAAGTTCAAATCTTGGGACATACATTGTAAATTCCGCATCCCCTACGGATATCTCCAATGCACATAGCTGGATTCTAGAAACCCCCAAGTTTGTTTTCGCTCTGGTGTTATGCGTCTCCGGAAGACCGGATGCTTTAGAAAAGCTGGTGGTTCAAGGCAAAGTCGGCGGACGGAAGATCTCCAACCCGATGGGTAGATGGAATCACAAGCTTGACTGGACATTCTCTGTACGTGGCCACAGAACTAGCCCAGAACATAGAGGAGTGGAAAATTGCTACAAAAATGGTAGAAGCATAGTGCCACCAAACCTTTGTGAGGGTAATAGGACCGAGGAGAGTTATGTGTATGAATGGGTTCTTTTCCTTTCTTTTATGCAAAATGTTTGCTACCATAAATATATATAAGGCTGGTGCAGTCAATATTTTATATGTTTTGAACAGCGGTTTACATGATGTCATATAAGAATGGCTTTTTATTTTACGTATTCCATATTTTTTGCACTTGTATTGTGTCTTTAAGTTGTGGGGTATGGCCCCAAATTTCAATGCCGCAGGTCGCTCTCATCTCAAATAATGAATGATAGGCAGTTTTTCATTCTTATTATACAATAAGTCATTCTTCTTAAGTCATTATAATACAATAAGTCATTCCATATATTGTTTTGGATAGCATGTTACACATGTTGTGCACATGTGGTTTCTTGAATCTACTCTTTACTGTGTTTTGCGCTGTTATATGTTTATCCATCGTGTATTCTATTCTGACTGTTTTTTGTTTATTAAAGACTAGTTCATTTTGACTTAACCAATCTCTGGCTTTTTTTACCTCAATACATAAATTTGTAGGCTTCATCTCTTCTCGATGGCCCACTGTTAATTTTGTATCATCCACAAATATAACAACGTGCGATTCAACATAATTTGGCTTATCGTTTACATACATTACAAAAAATAATGGACCAAGAATTGATCGTTGTGGTATTCTTTGTCTTATCGTACCTGGGAGGCTTTGATTGTCGTTTATGTTTACTATTGGTCCCCAGTTTTCAGTAAGAGGCTAACACCTTGTATTTTGTTAGGTTGCACATTGTAGTAACGCATTTTTTGTGTTTACACGCTATAAATGTGTGTATTGCCGAAGTAGTATTCAACTTCTTCTGGAAAAAAATTGTTGTTTACTGTATGTATTACGTTTTTAAAGGAATCCATCCTTATGAAAATTAGTTTTAGCTTTCATTGGTTTTAATCTCTTCTCCTTCAGATTTATATTTGGCCCCAAATATTCAGGTATTCTTCCATCCACGTTAATTTCTTTATATCCCTTTTTGTACCCCATTTCATTGATTCTTGCATCTCTTTCTTGCAATTCCACATCTTTATCCTTTTTGTGGTCTCATTTATTACAACTATGTCCACTCTTATTTCTTCATAATATTCTTTTATAGACCACCTTATTATTTCTAATGCCTCCCTTTTATATTTTATGCATAGTGAAAACATTTAAAAACTCATTAAAAACTCATGTATGCTTATTTAACTCCAATAGTGCAATCTCTCCTGATGTTAATGTTTTAGCCCTACTATCCTCTTTAAGTATCCTATCTGCAATATTACAATTTCTTCCTTCTTTTTCACCAACAACACTTCAGTTCATGATACATCATGATGTTTCTCAAACATCCAACAAGTACACAAACCCTCATATTCACCGAATCCCAATTCTTCTCCTCCTATTCCACTCTCATTCTTTTAGCTGCTATCTTAGCTTTGTTGGAAATCATTCATGCATGCTTCTTGCACTCCAATTAACACAATAACATTCTTTCACCCAATCCTCCCACCATTCTTCCTCCTTTCCACATATTCTAAATTTTCTCTCACAATGAATTATCCATCAAAAACCTGTTTCCTCTTTCTTGACTACCACATCTGAATATAGATTGAAGATAGATGTTTATTACAGTTCCTCAGCCTTAATTAAATAGATTAGATCAATAAAATTACGTAATTACGTATATTTAATCTGTATTACGTTCCCTATATATAATGTATATGATGGTTTATGCACCCCAGCTATGTGTATCCATGTATGTATGTAGGGAGTGGGATCATGTGGATATGCGAGAAGCATATGGACTGTTCGCACGCTCCACTGTTACCTGTGTAAGAGATCGCAACGAGAACAAAATGATATACTTGGATCGTCTCTGCTACTACGTATGCTGACTGTTTCTACTGTAACGCCAAGAAAGGAATTGTGTACTGTGTTCCACTCAGGGGGGAATTAATACCGAGATTTGCTTAGGATTGTATAAGGAGACTGTATAAGGAAACAAATGTCGTGTGGTTGGTTGCGCACGGACCCGTATAAGATACCTAATCACCATTCTATTTCCTATTCACAAGAGCATATACTATTAACTTGAGTTAATATGGTTAGTTTTAATCACTCAGCAAACAAAGCACTTGCGTTAAACTTAGTGACGTTAACATCACTTGCGGGATGTTATTGACCTATAGTGAACTCCTAAGATTCCTACCCTGTCCTTTATACTTATCGTGCATTTAAATTTATCCTCGCTTTCCTGTATTATTGACTACTTGTAGATGCTTTCCGGATTATTACTGCTTTATTATTTTATCACCGCACATTTGAAAATGGATTTACATGCACCGCTTTTATTTTATTTTGAAATTATTATTAGCATACATTTGTACTGTTTTATTTGTACCGCTTAAATATCGTTTTGACAGAATCGCTATTGTTTATTTGCTAACCGTCATAGTCGCGACATTAACTTAATTTCACATCATTGACATTTTATTGTGCATGTATATTTTTTTTTTGTTTAAACTGTCACCAATATACGTTATTTTGTTAAATCTTTACTGCTGTTTCATTAATTAGTAGTAAGAATCTTTTTCAGTTGCCCACAAGAAGACGTATCTCTGGATAACTCACAAGTCTCGTAGATGTCCATGCCTTCAGTAAGCCATTGAGGACCGGTGTAACCTGATGTTATGTTACAACGTGCGGTATCACGTTAAACTGATCTTACACCCGAGAATACATATTTCCTACGGTTGGGATATTCTGTAATAGTTTAGATATATGTTTGTGCCATCTGTGACAGTCACTAGCAATCTCCGTTAGCAGCATCGCGAGCTAAAGTCTGTCACATTATGTATGGCCCCATATATTCAGGTATTCTTCCATGCTCTTAAATTTCTTTATATCCTTTGCACCACATTTCATTAAGTCTTGCATCTCTTTCTTGAAGTTCCACATCTTTCTCCTTTGATCGATTTCATTCAATACAACACTCTCCTCTCTCATTTCTTTATACCATTCGTTTATAAACCACATAATTATCTTTATTCTTTATCCATAAGTCATTCTTCTATTCTTTATCCATAATCAACAATCATCTTTAGTTTCTTCCACTTTCATTGCTGATTCAAGTATCCTCTTCATCACCCTCTCTTCTCTATTGTAGTAACTTTTATTTCGTATTTTGCTAGCTTTTTAAGCCCTCTTAATTAGATTTCGCTCCTATAATACAATCTGTCCTGGCGTCAATTTTCCTAGTCCTAGCATCTTTTTCAACTATCCTATCTTCACTATTACAATTTCGTCCTTCTTTTGCACTACCCACATTTCCGTCCTATACATCATTGTGCTTCGAGAACATGGATCAAGTAAATAACCCCTCATTTTCACTGAATCCCAAAACTTCTCCCGTATCACTCTCATTCTTTTAACAGCTATCTTAGCTTTGTTGAAAATCTTTCTTACATGCTTCTTACATAACCTGTTATAACTTAACACAAATATCTATATGTTTTAACACATTCGAATCTTTCCCAATTCATTTCAAATATATTCTTTCTACTTTCTATATTTACTTCCAGTCCCGTCTTTCTCATATGCTTACACACTCTTTCAATTACCCCATATCATTCCTTCCTTATCTCTCGCCATGCATGCGATGTCATCTGCATATCCTAACAAGCATAGTTTGCCTTCACCCATCATCATCTGACTATCCTACCATTACTTAGCAGTCTATGTGTCATATATTGATTGAATAAGCTCCCACTCAAAGGGCATTCTAGCTTGAATCCTCTTTCAATTTGAAACCATTCCTACATCCAACAGAGTATAAAGTGTTCCTCTATACCTACTGTTCCTCTATACCTAAATACTATTTCTACATTCGTGTACAACACAAGTAGACTAGAATACTACACACGCGTCGAATTGTTTGTTCCATGCGTTCATGCTCGCACCCAGCTCAGGTGCAAAAGGGGTACGGTACTCGGACACCAGATCTTAGAAGGCGGCAACTAATATAGTAGAAATACTAATTGTCCCTAAATTTGGATCTTTAGGGGCGCTGAAAGCTTCGTCTGCGAGTATTTATGGTTTATGAATGCGGTGTTTTGTTTATGACAAGATAATTAATGCACGTACGTCTAGTTATACTCATTTCTAATAAATTAAGTGAATATGTGACTCCATGTAACAGTTATATAAACAAAATTAAAAACATGCCGATAAGTATATCAAGTGTTATGTTTGTGACTGTCATCTTGATGTCAGCAACAAGGATGGTATTGCATTAGAGCGCCATATTGAATGCTTCGAGTTCAGCTTTGTCAAAAGTGATAAAAATTTTACCCCCCATTGACTTCCACATCTATTAATCAAAAGGCTGCCGGACGGGGCGGAAATTCTGGCATTTCATACCATCAAAAAGCATTAGTACAAATTAATGGAAAGTACGTCAAATTTAACTCAGTGAACTATTCCCAATTTCTGCGAAGGTGGTTTGACGGAATTCTAGCCTAAGTCAGAAAACGCACGATTTTTGTTTTTTCATCATTTATTTTTCAACGTAGTCCCCTTTTAAGGCAATATACTTTTCAAGACAACTTTCTAACTTCTTTATCAGTTCCGAATAGTAATTTTGCTCCAGCTCTTCAAAATGGTAGGAAGTTCCGGTCATCACTTCATCGTTTGTCGTAAAACGGCGTCTCCTAAGCCATTTTTTTAGGTTGGAGAACAGGAGAAAGTCGCAACCGGCTAGAGCTGGTGAATACGGTGGATTGTCGATCAATTTTCGTAGCTGAAGAGAACTTTTTGACGAGCCAAATAAGGGCAGTTCTTCTTCAATTCGGCGTCCAGTAATACGACACGGTCCAATAATCGCCAGTTATGGTTTTACCGTTTGCCAAGAAATCAAAAAGAATAACGCCTTTCGCATCTCAAAAACCAGTCGCCGTCACCTTATCAGCAATCGCCGTTTTTACTCCACTGCTTTAACTAATCGTGTTCGACGTATAATAATGGACCCACATTTAAACAACAGTGACGTTTCCATCAAAAAATCCTGCAGATCACGTATTATCTTCTCCAAAAGCTTCTCCGAATGCGTCACACGTGTGCGTATTTGGTCGATAGAGAGTAAAGGCGGCACCCATCGCGCGGATAACTTTTTCCTATCCAAATGTTTGTGTAGCTAACGGCATCTGCTAGCTAATGGATTTTACCTGTTGCTAGCGACGGTGCAGACTCGCCATAAACAGCAACCAGTTCGGCTCTGATTTCTGGATTGTTTTTCCCTTTTTTGTGAACGAACTTAATCACTGAACGATATTTAACTTTTTTCAGTTATCACAAAACACAATAGTTGTTTGCATGCGACGCTGTAAAAACCAAACTAATTGTTCTTTTTGCTTCAAATTTCGACAGACGTCAGGTGTTGGATGACAAATGCCGACAAATGATAAATCTCGTAATTCTATATCATAATTAGACTCACTACTGTATTGAACCAAAAATTCTTAATAAAAACTCGAAAATTATTTTTGCTGTGAACTCTTGAGAAGCACTATTTATCTTCAAAGTCTGTTGCCTTTATGGGCATAAATACGAATATTAATCTTGGAGGAATTAACAGAAAACCCAACCGTAAAATTTACACACTTCTTAAGATTAATAATCTTATTGGAATTTGTTGCCTCTGCCCACATGATGAAGCCTTCGTCGTAATGGAAAACTAAATGGGATTTAATGGAATGTGGAAGGAATTGTATTTTAAAAATCATTGTTTTCCTATTTATTACACAGTGAGAGCCGAAGCTCTGAAAGGGTTTAATGACTACGTCGAAGTCAACGATCAATCTGTGTTTACCCATAGCTAAACAAGATGGCTGATTTCTTTCCAAATAGAAAAGCTTATTTCATGGTCTTTACTTACTGGAGCCATTTTTTTGGAAAGTGTTATGGGTGCCAGGATTATAAGCTTCTAGTCCGATTCTAGTAGTATTAAAAAGCTTCTAGTAGTATTAATTTTATTCTCTGCTTCTAGTATCATTAATTTTATTCTCCAATAAATTTATAGAAAATAACGCTAAAAGAGCCAAAATGATTTTTACTTTTAGTAACATTATGATAACTTACCTACTGAAAATAGGGCCATTATAAGAAATGTAGAAGAAAAATACGGAATAACAGAATTTGTATTTCTCTCCAATTCTTTATCCAATGTTCTTGAGCCAAATCGTGCAATTCTAATGTGCTTGAACATGCCTTTATCTTGACTTTCACCAACTTTGTTGAGGAAAGTATCCTCCCATGCAGTTCCTCTGAAAAACAAAGATACATTCAATGTAAACTTAGACTTGAAATTAAGTTTATTCTTTTTTCGCGCTAGATAATAAAAAAACTATAAATCTATATACTATTCCAATTGTTACAGTGCTGCTGCTAGAATCTACAGAGTCATGCTCCCAGTAGTTGTTTAGAGTTTTTAATAGTCTAATATGAATCTGTAATATTTTTAACAAATATACAAGATAAATCTAGATTGTCCCCTCCTCTTTCTAGTAATATGACCGCCTCTTTACTACGAGGATTGCCTCTTATATTTTGGAATTAAGGAACAAACACAAATATTTATCATCGAAAATGGTTTTATTCTTTTCCAAATATTCTCCATTAAGATCAATACACTTTTGCAATTGTTTAAATCAATTTTGAAAGCATTTTTCCATTCCGATTGAGATACCTTCAAGCCAAGCGTTTTGAATGCATCAACCGGTTCTTCAGATGTCGAAAAACGCTGACTTCGCAATTTATTTATGACGTGCGGGAATAAAAAAAGGCCATTAGGTGCCAAATGAGAACTCAATGGTGAATCGCCCATCAAATAAACGGTTTGAGTGCTCAAAAAGTCACTTGTTTGAACCGATATGTGCGAGATCCAGTTTTTCCGAAAAAAACACAAAGCACTTTAAAGCAAGTGATCGCCATTTGCTTCAAAGTGCTTTGTGCGCGAACAACTTTTGTTGGATTTGGTTTGCCTGGAAAAACTCACACAGTGGACTGATGTTTATTTTCGAGCTCATACGGATAGATCCACGATTCGTCACCTGCCACCATGTCATAGACATGTTTTGAAGCACCGCGATCGTATTTTGTGAGCATTTCTTCAATCAATTGACACGAGCCTCTTTTTGAGCGATTGTCAAATTATGTGGAATACAACGCGAACGACCAAACAGTTATACAATATTAAATGTAAACATATTGGGAGAATAGATATCGTTGTAATGTCACAACCAGAAATTAATTATAATAGTTGTTCTTAATTAAGCAAGCAATCATCGAAAATTGCGAATCATATAT
>WYDF02124979.1:0-10064 GCA_009867245.2 Adranes taylori
TATTTAATCCAGGAAAAAGCTCTTCTGTTTTATGAGTCAATGAAACAGTCAGAGCCATCAACTTCCACTTCCCAGACTGGTAAAGAATTTTCAGCTAGCAAAGGATGGCTAACTGGGTTTTTTAAAAGAAATGCACTTAATAATATCAAGATTACAGGGGAGGCTGCGTCAGCAGATGAAGGAGCAGCAAAAAAATTTCCACAGAAGCTAGCGAAAATTATTGAAGATGGGGGCTATTGTGCCGATCAAGTATTTTACGCTGATGAGGCAGGACTGTATTGGAAAAAAATGCCTAACCGTACTTACATCGCAAAGGATGAAAAAACTGCAAGCGGACATAAATTATTTATAATTTTTTATATGCGCTTTTCTGTAGAACGTATCCACCGCATAAAACGAGACCTTAGTGTATTATAATTAGGAGTTCTAAAATAACTCAATTTTCGCTGTTCGCCCAATTACAAAAATATTTGCCCTTAATTTAGCCCTTAATTTAATAAAGCCACGTGTGACTTTAATAAAACAAGTACGGCCCAAATGTTTAATTAACATAAAATGATCTATTTCTACTAATCAATTTATTTAGAATACATATTACAATTACATAGGATTTACATACTTAAGGGAACAATGAAACACTAGCTTAGTTTGATCTATGTGAAATACAAATATTGAAACTTTCATATAACAAAACTTCCCTTCCAAACGGGAGTAAATAAAACAATTACTAACCAACATTTAATTACAAAGAAATTTACGATGATTCAAGACAGATTAAAGGTCGAATAGTATAATAGATTGCAGTATTCTTTTGATTAGTTAAATATTCATAAAGGTCGATTCGACATCGGTAAACTTTATTCTCAGTGAAAAAAATTAGTAACATTTAAAATACTGAATTAATAACTAAAGATTTTAAATGCATAAGACACCCTAAGATGTTTTAAATCCCTTCAATATAAATTAATAGCACTTACATAAGAACTCCGGCCATTTCTGAAACAAATAATTGCTTAACTGGTACGTAACTAACCCGCCGAATAAAACTCGCTAAATAACAATAAAAAATTTTATAGCTGTAACCTCACAAATTCTTTTTTTTTTTTGGTTCCGGGTGTTTGGTTCCAGGGCCGAAAAATGTACAATAGGAGTTATGGCGGATTGGCGTCGCAACTGACGTCCCTCGACCAACCAGCAAGCAGATATCTAGTGTCGATTGTAGGCGCGTACCCCGCCGCGTGCGCTATGCAAACGTAGCGGATAAGCGCATGTTACAGCGACCAAGCCCGCACACAGTGTCTTTTCCAACATACAGTTAAGCTTATTGGAGCCTTTCCAGATCGGGGCTGCATACATTATTGTAGATTGTGCCGCCTCGTATAGTAGTTTCCTTTTTTCTCCGTACATCGGCCATCAATACTAGATATCAATTTAATTAACTGGTTCATTCGCTGCATGGTCTTTGCCGTGAATATCCGCAAATACTCTGTTAGCCTGAAACTTCTGTCTATTTGTACGCCTAAGTATTTAATCTACGTCTGGAATCGGATTCCAGTATCGTAATCAGAAATTCTGAATATAATTAAGAGCGGGGCAGTGTGTAAATGATAGCTTATAAAGAAAGTGCTTGTATTCGCCTTCCTACTGAGTAACTCGGGAAAGTAAAATGCGCTCTATCGTATTTCCATTTATTGAAGTTCAATTAACATATTTTATAATATGGTCTTTTCTATAACTGGTCGAGTCCAAGATATTTCTTCATATCTCTCTTGATTTGCACACTTCTTCTTTTCCCTCTGGCCCCGTGCATATCTTAATACTTAACAGCCTTGAGTGATGCACGTGTACATCTTAGAATATATTATAACACTTAAAAAGAAACAGTTTAAAGAAACTAAAATGCTAATAATTTCCATGTTTTGCATGAATATCTAACTAAAAGAGGTTTAAAACTGGCATGCCTTACTAGTTGAATTATTGACTGATTTAAAATAAGGGCGCAATGACACATGCGACATCATTTACAAACATTCTTTCTATCGCACTTTCCAATGAACACACCATATTTCTCTTAAATATATACACTACATTTTTAAGTAACGCGCCAAGTAGATATGATATAGGTACTAACAAAAAACGTGACTATCGCTGCTTATCCTAATAACAGATCAATGAGTTTTAGCGTTAACTGAAATATCAAATCTTTAACACCAATTTGATGTTTATTTAAAATTTCACCCCAAAGGTACCAAATTTCTCTTCCTGATTACGAAAATAAAATAATCTATCATCTATCTTAAGGCGCCCAAAACTTTTTCCTATTCCAATCCTCAAACGAGGTGCTTAAATTGGCTTCTGTTTATAGATGAGGTTGTTACAAAATTTGAATTCTATTAAAGCAGGATTTTGGTTCTGTTATTTTCTTTACATAACCACTCAATCATTTTTCTTATTTTTCCCGAACTCGAACCCGAACATTGGGGAGTCCTCAGGAGTTCCGCCTAATACGCCGCATACCAACGTTTTATTTTCATTTTCAGGGAGTTAAGGGTCAAAACCTACAGTAGGCGCACTGGACAATTGACCTCACCGCTGTACGTGATTCAGTCAACCAACAAGCAAGCATAAGTGCTGGGATGGTGAAAAAAGATCTTGCCCACCGAGCTTGCCCACCGTTTAAACCGAGGTGAGATTACAGTGACCCTAAAACCACCCGCTAAACGGGTCTCCAAACACCTAGGAACTGCGTTGGCATTACTTCTGGGTGTTCTTCTTAGGATCATTGGTAGCCAGGTCACCTATACAGGTATTTTGGCTTCTTTTGATACGATGAAATGCTGTATAGGGTCATTACATCGGTAATTGACACTTCTCCTATGGACAGCTTGAATAAACACAAATAAATTTCTACAGCATAAATAAACTTCTACGGCATAAATAAACACAAATAAATAAATAGACCCAAATAAAATATAAATGAATATAAATATACTAGCTAAACTCGGCCACGCTTCGCTGTGGCTCAGTTTGATATGAAATGAACCTGAGTTTGATATGAGTTCCCGTATTTCCCATTATCGAACTGACTGAGTTAGTTCGATGATGGGCCCACGTCTGAAACTCGAGTCACAAAGTAAATGATATATAATGGAGCACGTAACAAATATATATGTATATATATATATATATATATATATATATATATATATATAACATATGTAGATAAATAAATAAATGTAGTATCACTAAATATAGATATTCGGTGTTTTATCTGCTACTAGGCTTTATTGCTAGGTCTACCTTCTCCTTTGAGTTTAACATATGTGGACTAGGTATTCTCGTGTTACGTTTAGACCTGCGCTTTTTCGCATCTCAAATCCGGCCAGACCGAACGTAGTGTGTGGTCTGTGTCATCCTCTTCGTGCCCGTAGAACACGCATTCTTCAGTCTGTGCACATCCTATTCGATAAAAGTACTCGTCAAAGCACCCTTGTCCCGATAGAAATTGGATTACATGAAAGGTTAGCTGCCCATGCTCACGTCGTATCCATTTGTGGATTTCTGCTATAAGTTAGCGAGTATTCATCTTTTATCTTCTTGTCGCCACATTACATGCCACTTATATAAAATGTGATCTTGCCATTCTTTATTCGTTTGGATTTCTTCCGATATTTTCTAGATCTTTCATTTACCAGCAGAATGGGTTGGAAATGGGTGGCAAAATGGGTGGGAAAATCGCTAGGACCTGCAAAGCTATCCTGTACGTTGTATGGCCTTGTTACTGCCAGGAGCGTTTTCTCCAACTCATTTAGCGATCTTTTGCTTATACATTCCATCCATGTCGGAACCGTGTATAGTAGAATAGCGTTTATTACCGTACAATACAGTTTTCTTTTGCTCACTTGTGGGCTCCAATCGTTCGCACTATAAGACACAAGGACATGGCCTTACACTTGGCTTTCTAAGCAATCTCTTTTGTTTACTCTTTAAAACTCATAGCTTTATCAATAGTTACTCCTAAATATCTGATCTTTTCTTTTACATCAATACTATGTATGTCCCATTACACTAAAACATGGAGCGCCAATCTTAAGAGCTTACCTTGACCAGAATATACGATGCTTTCTGTTTTTTGGGGCGCCAGTTCCAATTATCATTCTTTCATCCATCTTACTGTGCGTCGTAGTCTTTCATTCATTTAATTTGTGGGGCACAGTGCTTTTACCCCTCAGCTAGTATGGTTACGTCAGCCGCAAATGCTACAAATGTTACTCTTCTTTCAGCATATTAAAGTTCAGTAGAGTATCATATAGAACGCTCCACAGGGATATAGTCTCTAACTATATCCACTATGTACACAGGGACATTTTTTCTTTCTAACGCTTCAATAATGCTCCCATGTGCCACGGAGTTGATTGAATGCATTTTTGACGTATGTGGTTGTCATCGCACTCCAATGTACTGAGGAGGAAAATTGGTCTATATTTGTTTAGCTCGCCAAGCGGGCCTTTTGGTAGAGGCTCTGCTTCCATTCCATCGGTATTTTTCCCTCATTTGTACATCGTGAATATAATTTCCTTCATATTTTGGCCTAACGGATTGTATCTAGGTGCATCACTTCATTTGGGATTTTGTCCATCCCAGGAGCGTTCCCATTTCTCATCCTTCCGCATGCTTCTTCCAATTCTTTATCCGCGAAATTTTCAGATAATTGTGGGTCTTTTTCCATACCCTTGATAGAATATTTCATTGGATCGTGTTCTGGAAATAGACCACTTATTGTTTCCTCAACTTTATCCACTTCTCTTAGCAAAGGGATGTCTTGATATCCATTGAGTTTCTTTGCGACAATCCTATAAGAAAAGCCCCACAGATGTTCCTTAATGGTCTGCAGAAGCGCGTTCCTGGATCGTTTTTGACTACCTCTGATCCCGATTCTTAATGTTTTTCTTGCACCTTTGGCTCCTTGTCGTACTATTTGGCTCCCTCCAAGCCCGAGCCGTTTCGTTTCACGCTGGGCCCTACGTCTAGTCGCGAGATTTCCTTTCCGTAGCTCTACTCTAACCACCAATAAACAAATTTGTTCTCCGATTTTCTGGTTCTCTTTAGCATCGAGCGATCACAAGCTTTTGGCGTTCCTACCCATCAAAGGTGGTAAGCTCGATGGCGGCATACAAACTTCATCGAGGGTAACTGTTGTTCCCCAAAACGAGCGGCTTATAAGTTCGCTAAAACAGCAAATTAATTTTCTAGCAGCTGTTCTACGGCATTATTTTTTGTCAGTTTTTTTATATCTTCAAGGTTTTTCTTTATAGTTTTTAGTTTTTCCATATTTGTGGTCCTACCTACCATAAATTACTTACCTCAAACCCATAAATTCGCACTTTAATTTGTCTCCGTACTTGTCTTTCATTAGACCTGTTCCAGCCTTTTTAAAGAAGGGCAAATTTGGTATGGATTTTCTCCCACAAAATTAAAAGTATCAAAACGGCGATATATTTATATTTATTTCAGCATTTGCATTTAGTTCTTAATTTTTTTTCCCGCCCTACGTTCATCTCTTCCCAAAACTATATTGCCTAGTTTATTTTTCAGTTTATGTTGCACATGTTCTCTCTTTCTATCAATGTTTTTCACTAATTCCGGAGTCAGATTTATATCCTTTTGTAATATTCTTCTTTCAGCAAGTTGACACTTAACCTCAATACTACGGAATTTACAGTACAACAAATAGACACCAATTTCTTGGTTTTTTCATAGATTTTATTATCTAAATTTAGACATTCTATATGGATCTTGCACATATTTCACATCTTAATCCCTTGGTATTTATTATTTCCAATTTACTAGAGCACTTGTTGCATAATTTGTTATGATCTAACATTATATCAAGGACTTGGTAAATAATTTGTGCTGTTATACGAGTTTCCGGACAGCCGGAAGTAAAAGTTCTCAAGCGTGTTTGCATAATTTTAACTGAAACAAAATGGAATTTCAACCTTCGTTTCAAAAATTTTAATGAAATTTGGATGCGACTCTTTACACCAGAGCACAAAAGTATATTGGTATCGATGGAAGTGTTCTTAGCAAAGGAAGCAAAGATGTTTTTTTTCAGCAGGGAAGCTAATGGGAATAGCTTTTTGGGATTACAGAGATGTGTTTTCTTGATCGATTATCTTCAAAAAGGTAAGGGATATTGTAACTTTTGGATTAGTTGGTTGCAACGATTCGTGACAAAGAATAATTTTTCATGTAGGGAATGCGCATATGTTTCAACGATGGTAAAATTAATCGAAAGTAATAATTGCTTGAGGATCTAGAATATTCACCAGATTTTGCTCTCCCTAAATGTGTTCGAACCTGGGAAAATTCCTAGCTGGAATACATTTTCCCTCAAAAAATCAATTGCCATTTTGGTTGAATATTTTGCACGCCTTCCAAAATCATTAAAGTGTGTTTCCGGAGTTGTGCAAAATACTCATCTACAACTGTAATAGTTTTATCTTTTGATGACAAATTTTAGCTAGAAATTCTCCCAGGATCAAAGACCTAATGATCAGGTGACACCAAATCTGGTGAATATTCTAGATTCTCAAGCAATTAATAATTCTGTTGAGGTCCGTCAGAGCATGAATGTATTCTCTTGATGGACTAAAATTATTTTGTCGCAATACTTTAAAGGATCAAATTTAATATTTATAAAAGTTGATCGAAATTAATTATATTTTATTAGCTATTCACGCACTTTTGTTCGTAAATTATTCGACACCCTGTTGAATAAGTTGTGTTCCTGTACTAATTTTTGGACGATTCAAGCGGACTTCTGCAAAAAAAATTGATTCTAGTCGACGGAAGTTCATGAAAGAAAGCAAAGATGGTTTCATTAGCAGGAAGAGCTGTGCAATTGTTTTTTTTTGTATTACAAAGAAGTGTTTTGTTAATGGGTTATTTTTCTAAATATAAAAGAATTAGCTGTGCATATTATTCTTGGGATCAGCTGGGTGCAACATCAGCTGGTAGTAAGCAAATAGTTATGTTTCATTAAAAAAAATGCATGTATACTTTGACAATTACAGAACTCAAAGAATAGAGGTATTACTTGCTTTAGCGCCTTTCTGACTCTTTCTGACTATTACGTTTCGGTACTAGGGAAAATTTCTTGTGATTCTATTTTTCATTAAATGATGAAGTTGTTGTTGTTGTGGATACATATATAGCAAGTCTGCACATATCTATTTATAATTGCAATAGCTTCATCTTTTGAGAAGAAATGAATTCCAGCTAGGACTTTTCCCAGGTTCCGAATCATAATGATCAAGAGAAGGACAAATGTGGTGAAAATGCTGGATCTTCAATTAATTAGTACTTCAATTCATTGAGTTTTGATATAATCAAAGACTACAATTATTCTCTTGATGAAATATGACTCTTTTGTCATGAATTCTTGCAGTCAATTGATTCTAGAAGACACACTGTTATTTTGTTTACCTTTATGAAGATAATGTATTTAAAAAAATAGCAAAACACCGGTAATTGCATGTTGCTAAAAACTTTATATTTATGAAACAACGCCTGAAATCAGTTCTATTTTGATGACTACGATCCAAACACGCTTGAGAAGTATCCATTCGTATGTTTCATATATCTAAATTGTTCTGTGGCCTCAGCTATTCACGTGATTTTATTAGTAAACTACGAAACACCATATCACCGACTTGTTGAATAAATGTGGCATTCTAATAGTTTTTGGGCGGCTTATGCGCGGAGCCCTTTTGATACTTCTATTACCAGATTTACAAATATGGGCCATATTTTTCCAGCGGAAAGCGAAGACCCTCGGGCGCATTTGGATCGTTTTAATCAAAATAAAATAAATTTTAAGCGTCCATTCATGAATTTTATTGAAATTTAGATGCATGGCTCTGTACCAAAACAAAAAAAGAATAAATTGCTCGGAAGTACACCAAAGAAAGAAAAAATTAGCAGACAGGTGATGCAGAAAGGTTCAGTCAGCAGAAAGGTTATACTTAGTTTTTTTGGAACACCGAAGTATTTTGTTGAGCGATTTTCTCCAGAAAAGTAAAATAATTAACTTTCCATAGCATTGAAACTTTGTGGATCAGTTGAATAAAAGAATTCGTAAAAAAAGTAACACTTTACATCAAAAGATTATGTTTTGATAATGTTTTGATTGTTTTGAGAATGCAAGAGATTATTTCAATGAAGAATGTAAGTAGTATTTATCATTACACAGTAACACGCATTTTAAGTAAGTAGGTGTTAATTTCGAAAATTGTGATGAAAAGGATATTAAAAGAATTGGTTTAAAATTGAGGCAAGGTGGACACGTATTTCTGGCATAGCGTAAGCTGTTATCCACACCTCCTCTTATTCCAAATATAGGTGCAAAATCTCATCATATCGGACTACGATCTACTGAACCTATGAATGCCTCTACAACTAATTCTTAAAATTTTACATATCAACGTTAATTTTATTGTCAGTTTACATATATTAAGATGTTATATATTCAATTATTCGCTGTATACAGATGTGGTATAATGTATTTTATCAGCTATGTGCTATGCATTTAGACGAATTAACGCGATAACCAATTGAGATGAACCATTAATGCATTTACCAGTGAAGCAAGGGACTTTGTCATTCAAAGTTCATCTCGTATAGTACTTGGAATGCGGTTTTTTGAGAAGCATCGGACCATCCTAACGGTGACCAAAGAGGTTTCTACAGTGATCTTAATAGAAAAGGGGACTTTAACAATCAAAGCTCAACACCTAGACACCTGTGGTTCATCTTCAGTATTAGAGCACGCACTAACACGATATTTCAATGAAGAATGTAAGTAGTATTTACCTTTACGCAGTAAGACGAATTTTAAGTAAGTAGGTATTAATTTCGAAAATTGTGATGAAAAGAATATATATAAGCATTAATTTAAAAATGGAGGCAAAGTGGACACGTATTTCTGGCATAGGGTTAACTGTCATCAACAACTTCATGGAATAAGAAAACGTGTTGAAAACGGCTAACCCAATGCCAGAAACACGTGTCCACATTGCCTCAATTTTTAAACCAATTCTTATAATATCCTTTTCATTACAATTTACGAAATTAACACCTACTTACTTAAAATATGTTTTACTGCGTAAAGGTAAATACTACTTACATTCTTCATTGAAATGTCGTATTAGTACGTGCTGTAATACTGAAAATGAACCACATGTGTTAAGGCGTTGAGATTGATTTTTAAAGTTCCCTTTTCTAATAAGATTAGTGTTGAAACAACTTTGGCCATCTTTAGAATAGTCCGATGCTTCTCTGAAAGTAACCCCAATGCAAGCTTTATACGAGGTGAACTTTGATTGCTAAAGTGCCTTGCTTCTTTGGTAAATATATTAATGGTTGATCTCAATTTATAAAGGTGTTAATTCGTGAAAATGCATAGCACTTAGATGATACAATACATTATTGCGTAAATTTCGCGGCCTTTATGGGTTATATTTTGAATGTTTGCTATACTGACATCTTTCAATTTGTTTTCATACAATCGGAATGTCGAAAAGCTACAAACTAATCTATAAAGGAATAATCTCGGTAGCGTGCCTGTCTGGTTGTTATATTGCGCTTTTGAAAGAAGACGATCGATAGGAATGCGATTGGAATGTGATCTCTATTAGGATTATCTAATTTCAATTAAGAAATTTATGAACCAATTTTAAAACTAATGAATATTACTACTTAGTGCAATATTGTTTAATATTTGGATATCAAGTTTATTACATGTGTTTCAATAAAATTTGCATTAAATATTATAAATTTTATAAACATGCATGAAATGTAATAAAAATAGATTCCTTTCTAACGTAATGCATCTAATAACACAAATAGTTAATATAGATATTTGTTTTATTGCAAATAATTGGTAAAAATAGCCCTTATTAATTATTTTATAATTTTTATTGTAAGGTAGTGCAACCTTATTCTTTTACTTCAATCGACAGCACGAAATGGAACATGCAAAGAAATGCACAAAATTCAGTAAT
>WYDF02124990.1:0-10064 GCA_009867245.2 Adranes taylori
AGCTTAATATACCTTAATAGCAGAAATGGCCATCCACCCAAAAATGTTCATCGGATTTTTTTCTACCTTTGTGGTCTTTCATATATGTTTCGCAATTTTCGATGATTGCTTGCTTAATTAAACAACTATTATAATATAATACTTATTGTTTAAAATTCCACATCATACTTTATTTTCTGAAAATACCTTTAGGAGTTTATTATCCAGGTTTGATGTTAAAGTAATATTTGCAATTATTTAGGAGGGATTTTAAATAAAAGTCTTTCCTACACAAAATTAATAATATGGCTACCGGTTTCGAGTAGCCTAGCTACTCATCGTCAGGCGTTTAATCTGCAATTAAATTATATATGTGTTATTATAATTTACATGTCATTGAGTAATGTTTTGACAGACAAGTAATGATAAAATGTTTATGAGGGTAGAGTAAATATATACAAAAGTACTTATGAGTACTTACAATAATCAGTTTTTCAATATTTGTATTAAATATATAAAGAATTTGATTAGAGAGTTCAGTCTTAAATTTAATGTATCTATTCTCGTTTAAGTTGATATATAGTCATCTCATTTTGTACTATTTTTTCTTCTTTTTTCTTCATCTTCTTTGTCTTCTTAGTTTATGTTCTTGTTAGGTGGTATGAAAATATTGTCAGTGTTGTTGGTGTTGTTTTTTGTGTTGATGATTAATTTGTGTGATCGTTTTAAACCTTTTAGGATGTTAAATATTGAAATGGGCGTTGTTTGGTCGTTTAGCGATATATTGTGTATGTGGTTTTCAACTTTGGAAATTTATATGTTTTCTAAGATGTTTAGTTTGTTTCCTTTGTTTTGTATGTAGCATTTTTCTACAAGTTGTGTGTCAAATTTGGAGTCTATTTCGTATGGTTGGTGTTGCTGTTTTTTGTTATTCCGTGTTTTACAAGCTTGTCCATGCTCGTTTATGCGTGTTTTAGAACTTCTTTATGCTTGTCCTTCGTATCTGGAGGAGCGATTGTTCTAGTAGGTATACTCCGCTTTTTTCAATTTTGTCTTCTTTGTTCTTTTGTGGTCTTAGGAATTTTTTGGTGGTCCTTAATAGCCTGAAAAACGTTTATCCCTTCTTATTTCAGTATGTTTCTGACTGTTTCGTTTTCTTTCCGTATGTACGTAAATAGATGCCAGGTTTTGTTTTCGGTTTCTAGTTTTTGTGGGTTGTGGATGTATGCTTTCTTTATTGCTAGTTGTAGTGATTTCTTGTATATAATTTTTGCAGTTGTCTTTGGATTGTATGTGTTGTTTACTGTTATTGTCACTATTATGTTAAATTCGTTGTTGAAGTGTTTCTTCTTCCCTAGGAGTATTTACCTTTACCCCGTAGGTGTTGTATTAGAAAGGTGCTAGTTTTCGTTGTGTCGGGTGGTTTAATGTATTGCTTATTATGCTGTCTGTGAAAATGTCTTTTCTATATACTTTGAATTTTAGGTTCTTATTATTTCTTTTGATTATAAGGTCTAGAAAATTTAGTTGTGAGTTCACTTCTTATTCTAGAATGAAAGAGTAGAGAGAATACGATTCAACAACATATGTCTCAAATAACATAACACCAGTCTATTTAAGAACCGCAAATAACCAACACAAATCAAACACCGAGCATCACAAACAAATCAGAGCAGAAATACGGAAAAGATGTATCAAACAAACACAACATAAACATAAACCTAAAAACAATAAGAAATAGACTAATACTTTCACATAACAGCATCGAAATAGATAGCATAGAAACCTCAATCAACTAGGTTGTACAAAACGCTAGAGTACTTACAATAATCCTGGATAACAAAATCTGGATAACAAAATCAATATACTCAAATCAATATACGCACAGTTTACACCTTGGTTATGTATGTAATCTCTTTGCTACTGTTATATGATGCTTCTTGGATAAGAAGTTTTCTGCTTTTTTTTTTTAGTTGTTCACTTGTTCTAAGAGTGATGCTTAGATTATTGTTGTTCTGAAGGTCAATCCGAAAACTTTCCCAGTTAGTAGTTTTATTAGTAAGGGTGGCTCTGCCTGCCCGTTTTATTATCCCTTCACTTTGCGTTAGTATGACCGCTGAATGGTCGAAATCTACATCAAAATTATCTTCGATTTCTATGAAGTCTATTAGGTCAGAGATTCTATCAGTATCAATAGGCCAATAAGTCGGCTTTCCTGTTGAGTGGTAAATACAATTCCTCTTTTAGACTGCTTTCCTTAATTCTCTACCTTTGATTGTGGTTAACCTAAACCACAATCTACATGTATAGAGTAGAAATCCTCACCAACAATGAATCTTTCTCCTAAGTGTGTCAGGAGAGTTAAATATTCTTCTTTTTTAATATTATGTCTTGACAGACATAATATTTACGGACAAAAACTGAAAATTGGAGTCAACTGCTCCAATTTTCAGTTTTTGTTTCGTTGACTTCATTCCAACCACTGTTAGTTCTATATCTTCCATTTGCATATGACATTCTTCGAAACGGTTGATGGTTTCTCTTATGTCGATTGCAGTACCATCCCTAGCCTGGTATTGTGGGTAGCTGGTGTGATATGTTTTGTATCCTTTTAGTTTAAGATAAGATTGATTGGTCATGCGGGCTTCAGAGATGAGGCAGACATCTTTGTATTGGTTATTTAGGAACACTTCAAGATTATGCTTTTTGTTTAGGATGCCGTTGGCATTCCAAGTTGCGATAAGTATATCTTCTTGATCGATAATTATTTTGCTTTTGGCATAGTACCAGTATTCCTGGCTTGTAGTATGCCATATCTTCCAGTGACTCGATCCAATATCTTCATTATATTGGACGGCAGGTGCTGACTCTGGTGTTTTTTGTTTCATGCTCTGGGCATATGATATCCCAGGCTTTACTGTGTTAAGAACATTTTGTCTTGGTTCAGAAATGATTTTCTTGGTTTTTGCATTATCTCTTCTTTTTTGTTGCTCCAATGCTATTGCACATCCGCTGTAGCTAACAGGGTGCTCTTTTTTACAATTAGCGCACTTGGTACGTGCCTCTTTAGACTTGTTGCAATATGCGGCTAGGTGTACGCCTGCATATTTCACACTGGCAAGTGTTGTTTTGCAGAATCTCCCTGTGTGGCCATGTTGACATTTTTAACATTGAGTAAGTTATCGTATATAATTACAAGCGAATGTGATTCACCTTGTCATTAGAGATAGCTCTTATGGGTTTTTAAGTTACATTTATAATCTTGAATTCTCTTTCTTTTAGTTCGTTGACAATTTTTCTCTCGATAGTTGAAAAATGCAAATTCCTGAAAATTGCATTTTTTTTATTTTTAATTGTTGGATTTGGTAACAGCCAATCAGTTTCGTTAGCAATGAAATTCTCTTCCTCATCCAAGTTTGCTGGCTTATAAGATTTTTCCTTTGCAGGTGCTTCCTCTCTATTTGCCTGCATTAGTTTCTTGTTTTGTGGCTCTAATATACAAACTTGCCTATTTAGATGATTAATTTCAGTGAAGGCCTGCTGTAGTTGCATTTGCAGTATCTGCAACCTCTGGCATCTGTAAAATAGGTGTTATTGCAGGTGTTACCGTGTCACCATTATTCAACTTCTTCCTCCGACAATGCGCCCATATCGACGGTTGGCCTTTATCTCCACCAGAGCGCGGCTGGTGCTTTGATGCAGCAGAGTGCGGTTGGTGCATTAGAGTCCAGGGGGATCAGTAAGTAAAAAAATGCTTAAGAAACGTCTAATAATTATGTCAGGAATTAGTAAAGTCTAGGATTTAAGATTTACAAATAATTTATATGATTTCTTTAGAAAATTCTGTCCTATCTTAGTATATGTTTGAAGTATATTTGTGATTTAAGTATACTTATGGTGAAGTATTTTTTCCAAATTAATCGCGATCATAAAACTTTTTAATTAATTTACTTAGGTTTATTCAGGTTGTATTGCTATATTTAGAAACTTCATCTGCGATTGTGAGAGATTGGGATTTGCACAAAAGATAGATTTCAGAGATGTTCTTTATTGAAAGTGTGAGCGACAAATAGGTGTTTGTTGTACAACAATGGACCAGAAGATTTCCTTTGGCGTATTATTCTTTCAGCCTTTAATACCTGAAAGCTTTAGTCATCAAGATCTTTTCCAAATGAAAAGTATTAAAGTCTGCAAAAAGAATTGTTATGTATTTAATCAAGCTATATACATAAATAAACAGATTCTCCTACTTTGAAGAATTTTCCCTTTCCAATGTTTTAAGGAGCAAATTTAGTTAGGCATATCTTTGATACATTCTATGGATCCAATAACTCATATTTTAATAATATTCCTTAAGAGATATTAAAACATTTATTGTATAAATAATAGTTCTTGACCACATGTTTAAGGCCACATTATAAGATCGTTTCTTATAACTTGTATATTTACACCTGTATTAAATCGGGGCGTAAAGTGGTAACAAGATTTCTTCCGCATCATTTCCCTGGAATTTCTGCTGGGTATAAAAATGCAAAAAATGGTAGTCGTTGGCAGTTCAACACGACTATATGACATTTAAGGTGCTCGCATAATTCATTTTCCTCTATCGCTATGTTCCACTCTCTTTTTTCATATTGTCTGAATGTGACTCCAAGTATCTATGATATGAAAAAACTTTTTGTGTCGGTTAGAAGAGAGAAATCTCTTTTCTAAATGCTATTCAGCGTAGAATAATAGTTGAAAAAGTTGTTAACTTTTATTGATTGTATTAAAGTTTACATTTCGTTACTGTTGTTTTATGTTAAATATATTTCTCATTTTGCAGAAAGAAATCCCTTTATTGCTTTTGTTGTTCTTATTCTTTTAAATGTTTTTTCATGTTTTTATTCGCGTAAAACAATCAAATACAGAAACTGACAGAGAATACAATAACAAATGCAACAGTAATGGTCTGCAATTTGTGTTTTGGTGTCACACCGTTGTTTTACTTGTGAAACAAGAAATTTGCATTAAATTTTGAGTTATAAAATATAATGCATCACACTGCTGGACATGTTAAATGTTACTTTTGGTAATTCGTCTATGAGTAAAACGAGCATTTATAAATAGTTTCCAAAAGGGCCGTGAAGATATTGAGAATGACAAACATTCTGGGCGTCCTAACACATCAATAACTAATAATAACATTAAAACATGCAAACAACCACCGAATAACTATCAAACAAGTTAATGAAGATGTCATTTCATTTGATTCATCTAAAGTTATAATTTCATATGCTTTGGGTACGAGACAGCAAAACTTGTTCTCAAATTGTAGAATTTTGATCAAAAGCAGTGATGACGCTGTTTGGAAGCTGCTTAATTAAATCAACAACTATCCCGAATTGCTCTAAAATAAATACGCTCAACAGAAAATACTACCTAGAAATTTTACGCTGTTTACGTTAATCAATCCGAGGAAAACTTCAGAATTTGTGGCAATTCCTGGTGATCGCACCACGATGATGCACGTTGCTTGTTCGTGGATTTTAGGCAAAAACCAACAACGTTGTAATTCTGCATTCTCCAATTTCACCCGCCATTACACCCTGCGACTTTTTCTATTCGCGAAGATGAAAAAAGCCATGAAAGTACGACGCTTTACCGATTTTTATGAAATCAAAAGAGAATCGCTAAAGCAATTAAACGCTATATCGAAAATTGAATTTAAGACTTGCTTCCAAGACTACTATGAAGTGTATTATCTACACGGAGTATTACATTAAAGTGGACAATGTTAACATGGTGGATTAAATAAAGGTTGCTCGAGAACAATTAGGAATCCTCATATTATATAATCATACCTCGTATAGACAAGTCTATTAGCTCTAGAAACATGAAACATCAATGATCCGGCGCTACGTTCTTCTTGATCTCCCTCTTCGCCTACCTTCTTGGAGGTCCCAGTCGAGGGCCTGCTTTGGAATGTGTTGTGGACCTCTACTCAAAGTGTGGCCGATCCATCTCCATTTCCGCCCATTTGTGATAATCTCAACCTTCCACTGTTAGGTGCGTTGTCAGAGTGCTTCATTAGAAATAATATTTGGCCTGCCTACTGCTTGTATAAGTCTCAAGCATTTATTGATGAAGGTTTGGACTCTTCGTGTAATCTTCATTGTCACCTCCCAAGTTTCACACCTATAAAGGAGAATAGAGAAAGGAGAAGAGAATACCAGCTGAGCAAATGCCCCCTTTGCCTTTTTTATTCGGTTTTCATCATCCTCGGCTGCACCTCCGTTATTGGAAACGATGCTGCCTAATCAGCAAAAGTTTTCCACTTGTTCAATCGCTTCTTCCAAGGCCAATGCTCTTGTGTTTTTGTTGTTTATCCTGAGTCCTTTGGTCGTTTCGATTCGAGATTCCACTCTCTGAGCCGCTGTTTCCAGGTCTTTGAGCATCTCATTCAAATCATTGAGAGCGTGGGTCAAAAGTTAGATATCTTCCGCGAAATCCAGGTCTTAAACTAGCCATTACATGACCAGTTTAACACATAAAGGTGTTAAACTGGTCCTTACATGATCTGCGCTCCTTGAAGCCTGCCTGTTTCCTCCGGAACTTTCCATCCAATGGCACTCTAATACGGTTCAGGAGAATCATTGAAAACACTTTGCTAGGTATTGACAAGGGTATGATGCCACGCAAATTGTTGCAATTCATTAGGCCTCCTTTCTTGGATACTTTGATAAAGATTCCTTTATTTCAGTCTTATGGGGTGGTTTCTATTTCCAAATTTCTTGTAACAGTAGCAGAAGCTTATTTGCTCTAGCTTCGTCGTCTGTCTTGAACACTTTTGTGACCAAATTGCCCACCACAGATTTCATTCTTACTGGAAGTGTGAGTGCTGATTTTAAGTTCAGCCATTATCTGCTCCTTCTACTTCACTGTCTTGCGTTCGTTAAAGCATTTCCGGGATAGATTATCGGTAATGCCATACAACTCTTTCGAGTTTGCCTTTTACACCATCTCCTGAGCCCTTTCTGTAAGCTCCTTCACCTGGTTCCTTCTATCGGCTCTTGCGAATCTTTTTACTTACCAATGGAATTCACTGTACCGTTCCCTGAGGCGCTGTTTCTTCACTTTCTCTCTGCATTGATTTATCAGGGCCTTTGTCTCTCTTTGTTCTTCAATCTTCCACCATGTGTGGTCAGATATCCATGGCTTCCTTCTGTTATCCTGAAAGCCCAACACTTTCTCACTAGCATTCAGGAATGTTTCCTTGATTTATTCCACCCTATCTCAACTTATCTCAACAACATCTTCGTGCCTTTATTCCAGCCCCTCCAACTGACTGTACTGGTTCTTCAACGCCAGAACGAATTCGTGCCTGGTGTCCGTGTTTTGCAATTTCCTTAAATTAAATCTTCTCTGATTGCACTTTCCGTTCACTTCTACAGTCAGCGCTCTTTTGTTCCGGATATCAAAGAGAACGCCTGCACATTTGACTGATTGCAAAGTAGTCAATCTGGTTTTGGGTGCTGTCATCTGGTGGGGTCCGCGTGACTTTATACCAGATCTTGTGTGGAAATATCAATCATGCAATGACCAGTTTACCCACATCAATGAAGCGCTCTCCGTTGTCATTTTGGACCCCAGCACCATGCTTTCATATTACTCTCTCTAGACCCTCATTTTCAATCTTGGCATTGAGGTTACCCATCACTATTTTTATGGTTTTCCTTTTTATAATAGAAAGTACCTCCTCTAATAGTCCGTAAAAGTTATCCTTGTCCTGGGAGTGTGCTAGTTCCGTAGGTTCATAGCACTTCACAAGTTGCATGTTTCATGCACAGGTCTTGAATCGCGCTGTAATGATTCGATCTGAGATCGGCTTTCAGTCTAGTAGGCTTCTCCTTACTCTCTTGTCAATAGTATGCCCACTCCATTTTTATGTTCTTCTTCCTCTCCTTCAATAATTAAATACCAAAACAAATCCACTTTTAGAAAGAAATTACTCCCTAACAATAGGTAATTAAATACGCTTAATAATTTAGATTTAATTACATACATTGCGGTTCATAAAATAGACCAAAATTCTATCTAAAAGTGCTAAAATTCAACCCCTGGGTTTCTTTTAATATACCAGCGGTTACAAGGTGCACACAAATTTGCGCAATGAAAGAACTCTATTTTTTTTATCTATTCAAGATATCGCAAATCCTCGTTCTTTTTAATTTAGCCAAAGTCAGGTTTTATAAACGGCTTGAAATTTTGCACAACTAATGAAATTAGTCCCATTTTCCTGTCTGCAATAGAACTCGACGCTGTCACGTTTTAATTTTCAAACCTTTTGAATATTTCTGAGAAATTGTAAAACTTGATTGTATAAGCTGCCTAAAACTTTTCGTATTTATTTCAAATCCTTTTTCTACAATCTCAATTTAACAGAAGTTCTTTCTTACATATATTTTGAGACCCACTTTCTTGAAAACTAGCCAAAGAAGTGGCCTTGAAAAATAACGGTACTACCCTAAATATCTCAATTCTTGTAAATGTTGAAAAAGTTTAGCGTAGATAGCATATATAACACTAACGGACTTCAATTTTGCCAGTTTGAATAACTGAATATACTAAACCGATTTTGTGCAATAAAAAAATTTTGTTACCACCCTATATATTAACCCTATAACACTTTTTTATATCACCCTATATATTTTCATATATTTTGATATCCCTTTTAATTTTCTTTAAAATAATTCCAAACGTGATGGGTCCAAATTTTATAGTTCCAAGGATATCAGCTCTAATATCATAATCTTTAATATCAGCTAATGCCCAACCTTTAGAAACTTTTAACGTTATGAAGCAAAGAAATCCTGTTTCTCTCCTAAAGTACATTCAGAACTTAATCATTTTATAACATAACAGCATTCTAACGAGTATTGCTTATATGTCTACTCTAACACTCATAATATTCAAATATATTTTTTCTATCCAATGTTATCTTTTTGGAAAAACTTCTCAAATCTCTAATGCCCAATATTTGTTAATTATTCTTTGATTCTTTTAAATATAACTAAAAGATTTTGCATTGAACTGCATTCCATTGAAAAAAATAAACAGTAGTGCCTTTTTACAAACCCAAATTTCGTTTCATAAAAACTTGCTGAAAAATTTTTTTTGTTGGATCTCGTTTAAAAGATTATACTGCGAGGTACATCAGTCAGATTAATTACTATATGTCTATTTTATATTATCTGTCAACCTTTTCTTTTAGAATTTCTCAAAATCGCTGATTGTGATAAAATTAAAATTGTATTGAAATTAAAAAATCTTTACAAATTAAAAAAATATTAATTGAATTAAAAAATACTAAAACTGATTTTAACTTTCTTGCTTGGACTCAAGACAAAAATTAAGATAAAAACTTATAAATCTACAACCTTTTTAAAATTTAATCATACCATACCGATTAATTTACATAGAAGAACTTACCGACTTCAAACGATTATATAATGCAAAAGGATGGATAAAGTTCGTTCAAAATTGCTCTTTAAAACTAATCATTTTTAATCGATCAATGTTTGACAACACGTCACCGCTAACTTTGCTAAACAAAAGATTAATTTCTCCTGTGCGTTTTTGTTTTTTTCTACTTTCCTGGCCAGATATGAGGAACAAAACTCTTCAGCTAACTCTTAAAGAAACAACCTAAGCGTGTACTCTCGAATCCAAACAAGAACAAAATTAAGTTCCAAATTGAATGAACGACAACGGCCGGATAGATGAGTAAGTGAAAAAAGTTTGCATCAGTCTACCATTATGAAGCACAGTGGGATGCTATTCGATGGGATAAAAGTTTTATTTAATTTCAATAAACCTAAAATTGAGAAATATATGAATGCAATGAGAAATATATGAATCATTTAAATACAAGGGTCTGTACTACAGACTTTTGTCGTTTACTTGACCAGTGTCTATCTCCCATTTACTAAGGTACTTTATAAAGTAACTTACCTTGCTTTGTACACATTTCCTATCTATATCTCTCGCTTCGTCTACCATCTGCTCAAGCTGCTTCATACATACATTTCGTATGTATATATATA
>WYDF02125001.1:0-10064 GCA_009867245.2 Adranes taylori
AAGTGTTGAGAGCGAAAAAAATCTAAACAAAAACATTGGTAAGCATTTGCATATACGAGACTTATTTAGAAATTGTATAGTTTCAAAGATATTGAACAATACAAAAAAGAGGTTTATTGTTAGCAAAATAAACAACTTTGAAAAGAAGGTTACCAGATTTGAATAAAGCAATTAGTATAAAATATAGCACAAAAATATAAACTAAGAAAAATGGTGAATGGGGATTGCAAGGGATTAAATACAAAGGCCTAAAATAGTAAAGGAGGCTATGGGGAATTGATGGACCGTGCAAAGATCAAACAGCTTTAGCAGCGTGCAAAGTAATAAAGGTTGGTCTCCGGCTGGAGGTAGAGAAAAATGAAGATTGATGAAGAGATGGTTGGAGAGATGGTTGACAATAGATGGTGAATATACCAAGTTCGAGAAAGATATGGTCAAATATATGAAGAAGGTATCAGATGAATTGAAGGAAATAAAAAAGGATAATGAAATATGGAGGAAAGTGTGGACAGAGAAGTAGGAAGAGTGGAAGAAAGAGAAAAAAGTTTTAGAGGAAAGAATAGAAGTTTTGGAAAAAGGAAAGGAGGATAGTCTAAAAAGGGAGCAAAAATTAAATACAATAATTACAGGATTAATAGAAAGTTGGGATGACAAAATGTCAATACAAGAATTAGGTTGGAAGCCTATGAGATGTAAAATTGAAGTGAAGGATATAATAAGGGTAGGAAGGAGGGACGTAGTGAAATTCGAATTGTGCGCGGATAAATGGATAGGAAGAGTTTGTTAAAGGATGCGGAGTTTTGTGGACGACCACATGACTTGAAGAGAATGAGAAATTCAAAAGATATTATGAGGGATCGTAAAGACAAAAAGGCGGGAAAATAAAAGAGTAAGGGTTGGTTATAAGAAAGTGTGGGTCGGTAAAGTGCTGTGGAAATCGGATGAGAAGAACGGAGACCTATGTAAAGAAGAAGAGAGGAATGGGAGATGCAGAGGGATGAATTATGAAGAGAGTTAATATACGGAAAACTAAGAACAATATAGAATTGCTGTGTGGGAAGGAAGAAGATAGAAAAGGAAAGGTACCAAGGTGGAGAGAAGGAAGGAGGAGATCAAGTTGCAGTGAATAATGGAATAGAAGTAGTAGGGAAGGAGAGCCAAGAAATTTCTTGGAGGAATATAGAATATGTACAGGGAGGGTGAAAGGTTATGAAAGGGATGGGAAAAAAAGATAATAAAAGGGGAAAGAAGTAATACAAGGAAATGAAACAGGAAAAAAGGGGATAGCGAAACAGGACGAAGTGAAGGGGGGGAGTATAGAGCGGGAGGATGGAAGGGGAAATTTGAAGGTTATGTGCTGGAACATAGCAGGTTTGAAGAACATGATAGAAATGCGTGAGTTTAATGAATATACATGTAGGTTTGATGTGACTGGATTTGTTGAGACTTGGGTGGAGAGTAGTGGGAGGGAAGAGTTGGAAAATAAATTCCCAAAGGATGTATAAAAAGGATGCTAGCACCGCATAGGAATACTAAGAATGAGATAGGAAAATTCAAGTGCTGGGTTGGTGGGGTGAAAAGATGATGAGATTTGATGAAAGGTCTGGAATGGTGTGGGAAGAAGGTTTGGTAAAGAAGATGTACATTGAAGGGATGATGAAAGAGGGAGAGGCACAAGGAGTGAATGAATGCATCGATTACAGGAAAACGGTGAATGAGGATTGTATGGTCGACGGACATATGGTTTGAGGAGATTGGTGGAGGAGGGGATGACGTGGGGCGGATCATGGAAAGAATGGAAGATGTAGAAAGGCAAGAAAGATGTGTGAGAATAAAAGAAAATAGGAAAAACATTGAGTATGTGAGAATTATGAATGAGGCGGTTACGGCTGGGTATTTGGAATCTGGAGTAGGTATGAGTGATAAAAGAACGATTGCTAAGTTTAGAAGTGGGAGTGAGGTAGGAGGAATTAAGTACTGGTTGAAAGAGGAAGATAGATTGTGTAGAATATGTGGAAAAAGGAATAAAAATGGAGTAATTGGATTAAGGAGTGTGAGGGGATTGAATGGAGCGAGAATGAGAAGAAGTTGAGAATTTCTTCATATTGAGAATTACTGAATGAAAAGTCCAACATTCTTTGTTTTGTATATCAACCCAATCATTTCAAATTGACCGCTTTGTCAATCTTTTTTCACGTAATTTTGTATGTGTATAATTATATCCACCATTTCTTCCGTCAAATATAATTTGAATATATCAATGGGTTCAACAATATTTGAAGAAATTTGCGGGCTTATTACTTTTGGAGTCACCGCAAAATTTCATTAGCTGAGGAATATTATATCGCTCAGTAACGTCTTCCGGTTCGCGTGACTCGTCCGCGCCGTCACTTACGTCGTCCATATTTTCGTCGCCAACATCGAGTCCAAATTGATTAATGAGGTTTAGTGCGCGATTAATCGGCTGTTGTTTGTTTCCTATAGTTTGTGGAATGATACTCAATGAAGAATTCATTAATGGATCTCAATGATCTTTGAGGAACCGTTCTCTTGACAAGCCTTTATAGGAGATATTATTGGATAATTTTCTGTGTATAAAACAAACATCTGATATCTTTCTAAGTTAGTCCAGTGTGTCAAGATTTGATTGGTTCAGGATAAAGTTGCAGTTCCAGTAGGTATGTGCAATGCCTAACCGAAATTCACAGTATCTCAGAAACTTATTTTAAATTCTTTCTATTTGGTTTATGTATATAACATAGAAAGGGGACCAAATTTGAATGGCGTACTCTACCTGAAATCTAACAATTCCAATAAAAATGGTTTTGATGGAATTAATGTCAAGTCCATGAGAGTTTCTTCAAAAATCCCAGTAAATTTGAGGCCTTGAGGACCACATGATTAATGTGATTTGCGAACGGAAGATGGAGATCAAAAATGACATCAAGGTCCTTGATATAAGAAACTTCTGAGATTCGTGATTTGTTAATTAGGTATGCTATAGATAGAGATTTACTCCTTATCAGTAAACTAAAACCTAGCATAAGCCTGGGGCTCTTTATCAGTAAACTTAATCCTAGCATAAGCCTGGTGATGGATGGTTTATGTACATTGTTTATTCAAGAGACAATATTCTCTATAATTAGAGAATATCGGGATTTTTTTCTGATCGGTCAAACATCAATGACAAAGCGCTAAAAATTATACCAGTGACAGTTCATTTTATTGTATCTTAGCATGTTGAAGCATTTGCATCTAAGTTAAAGCGAAAATAATAAATTCTTTACATAGAATTCAAACGCATCAGTGTTATTGCGCTAGATTTGGCCGGAAAGCCACAAGTTCAAATTCTTCAACAGCTAAGCCATCTCATTGTGCATTAATCTATAGTGTCGCGCACCATTTCTCGTTACAATGATACTGGCAACATCGCCAGATGCAAAGGGTCGTAAACGAATAACAATGATTCGAAAAGTGAAACCTCGAATTAAACGAAATCCCCGTCACAGTGGTAAAAAATTGGCTGTTGAGCTGAACATATCGAGAGAACGGATGAACGGACGTTTTGAAAAATGAGTATCGATTGAAGTCTTTGAAGTTTCAAAAGGCACACGATTTTACTTCTGAACAGAAAAAAGTAGACTGGATAGAGGAAAGGAATTGCTTCGTTTGGACGCAAGTAGCCTGTTGCCAAATATCTTTTTCCCTGATGAGACTCCATTTCCAATTGAGCAACATGTAAACAAACAAAATGACCGAGTTTACTTGCCAGAGAGGTCATACGAAAATTTACACATCCGGATGACCACCAGAAAGCAGGCAACAGCAATGGTGATATTTTGGGCTGCCGTTACTGCCGATGGCCGCTCTCCATTTCTATTTTTGGACCGTGGCGTGAAGATAAACGCACGTGTTTATTGCGATACTATTTTGGAAGCTGTGTTGAAGCCTTGGGTACGTAAACATTTCGGCCGCAGAGCATGGACGTTCCAATAGAACTCTGCGCCGTTTCATAAACCGCGCGTCAACCAGCAATGGTTGAAAAACAAGGTTTCGTACTTTAACACAATGGCTGGAAAATTCTTGGGATGAAAACCCCATGGATTTTTCTATCTGGGGCATTTTGAAGAGTATATTTGCGACAAAAAATACCAAAGTATTGACGCGCTCAAGACAGTACTTCGTCGAGAATGGCCGCGCATTCCGAAGGCTCACAATGCCTTTCCCGGCCGACTCAAGAGTATAGTTAAAGCAAAAGGAGCCCATATCGAACAAAACTGAATTTATTCAAAAATTTTAATGACTTCTACCATTTTGACATCTCATCAATAAAATTCAACAAAAAATGAAAATAATATAGCGTTTTACTTTGTTGTAATTTTTTCAGCAACCCTGTAGAATCATGTACATAGGCTCCAAATCTCTTCAACAATTAACAAATCAATCCAAAATCCAGAATTAATTGCAATTTTATTTAGTCACATCGATAGAATTAATCCAAAATCGGCCCAATGATTTTAAAAATTTTTATAAAATCGCACACAATTTCTATACTTTATGTATTTATAACTTATTTGTTTCCGTTCTTTCAGATGCGTTATTGGCTGCTCATGCTGTTTCGAATCTCTTACATCGTACGCCAACGGCATATATGACGTCACGAGTATCTAAAACGCAACCAATATCGAAATCAATGATTACTAATGCTTCGTTTCGTACTAAGAAGCTACCAGGTAAGTTTTCAATCACTTTTCGTATTTCATCTAGATTAAAACTTTTAATCCGCTTTTTTATAGCACATTATAGTACTCACATATTCGATTATATGAGCCCTCAATTATTTTTACATGCTTTTCCTTTTGTATAGGTAAGCGGTGGATTATTAGAGGACCAATTATTTATTTTAAGTGTATCGTTAAAGTCTTTACATACGACACTTATTAAAAGTTAACATAATACATAATTGCAGCCAAAAATTTACTAGAGAGGTATGAAAATATCATTTGTGTTTCTTGATCCATAATAAGAATTATGTTAAATTAAATAATTTGTTTGTGCTTCCTTATTGATTTTATATTTTTGCGGCCGGTTTCGCCTATTATAACATAGGGATCGTCAGACAGCTACAAAGATATAGGATTAATTTATATTATAATTAAATTAGTATTGGGTTTACTTACTATTTCGTTAGAACCGTTTTGTTTCAGGATGTTGAACGTTTTATGTGTAAACTGTCATTTTATGCATTTGATAGAGTGGGATTCGCATATGTGCGCGTGCTTTTTTTATTTATTTATTCACGGGATTCCCCCAATATACCTACTAAAATAATCTGCATGTAAAAAGTATGACTAAATGTAACATGTAACAATAAAGTACTACATTGTACAGATGATCTTAACATAAAATAATGTAACTTACATGTTTGTGTATACAAATAAACATTCTTATACATATAAAACATTATTTTTAGTGTTATTTTATAAGTGAAACATTATTTTACATATACAAAACCTAAGACGTTAGCATACACGAAGAAGTTAATTAGATTACTGTATGTACAAATTCAGGATATCCTTAGTATGTATAGTTACCGGATTTAACAAACAATACTTTTAAAAGTTAATTAATTAATTTTAAAAGTAATGATAAGACAACTAATTTAATGATAAGTATAGTAAGATAAGTGATAGTAAATAGAGTATGTGATGATAAGTAACTCGTTAGTTAATCTACTGTTACTAATACTTTTACATCAGTAGCTATACGATAAACCTTTAAAACGATGTGTCTCTAGATGCACTATTAATTGGCTAATTTTATTATTGAATGTTGAGATCGAGTCATTGAAAAAATCTACTCCTTTAACAGTGACAATATTTGCTAGCCTAGATAATCTTACTGACGGTTTATTACCACCATAATTGGTATAATTAAATGGAACATTAAACAACATTGTATTTCTTTGAGATCTATTTTGCACTATGAATTGGATAGTTTCTAGGAATGTTGGGCAATCAATTAAGCCATTCAATATAATTTATACAGTACTAGCGTACTTGGCAAACGTTGGTTTGTCCCCACCTCGTCCTTATCTTTGCGTACGGTGCCGACAACCCCGCTGTCCGCAATGCCGCACCCCCGTCTTGGCCGCGGCCAACGACATAATCTGATTACCGCGGCCATAGACACGCCTAATTTTCGCGGCCAGCTACATGGTCTAGTTTCCGAGGCTATCGATGTGACTTAATAGTCGCGGCTTTGCCGCGGCCAGTGGTACGCCTAACTGCCACCGACATGGTCTAGTTTCCGCGACCAGTGATGTGGTCTAGTACCAACAGCGACCCACGGCAGGTCTAGTTACCGCAGCCAGCGACATGTCCTGTGTGTCGCTGCCTGCGGCCGCGTGCTGCAGCGCCACCTAGTGGTGAGTTGCAACAAAGTAGATATCATAAAAATATTCATCGTACTCAAATACCTATGTATATAAATTTTCATGGCAATTGGTTGAACGGGTAGCATTTGAGGTAGTGCAGAGCCATCTAGTGGCGAGTTACAACAATGTGGATAGCATAAAAACCTTCTCCCTGAAAAAATACATGATGATGCCAATTTTCATGATGATCGGTCAAACAGTGTCGGATAGTTATACCAATATATATATATACCAACATTCAATTTTATGTATATTGATTATTCTACATTTAATTTTCCAATTTTCCGGGCAACTTTTCTCATATTTTGTTCCGTAAGAACAAATATTAGAAATTAGAAATCGATCCAGTCCTTCTGAAGTTATTGCGCTTACCAACGGATTTCAGTTGTTCCTAATTTTCCAATTTCCCAGACAATTTTCTTTTACAGACAAACCTTATTCGGACGTTTAGAAACATTTCTAAAAAGAAATTGGGCAAATTGTTCCAGCCGTTCCCAAGTGATGCGCTTGCCAATCAGTTTTCCCGAATTTTCCAGGTTTACGGGCAACTTTTCTAATTTTGCTCTCCGTAAGAACCTTTCCCTGATGGTTAGGAATACTTTAAAAAAGAAATTAGTCAAATCGATCCAGCCGTTCTCAAGTTATGCGCTTACCAACAAACAGGATTTCATTTTTATTATATCAAGTATTCCTCATTTAATTTTCCGAGGAACTTTTCCTATTTTTCTTTCAGTAAGAACCCTACTCGGGGTGCTAGGAACATTTCTAAAAAGAAATTAGCCAAATCGATCCAGTCGTTCTCAAGCTATTGCGCTTACCAACGGATTTCAGTTTTTCCCGAATTTTCCTATTTTTTCGGGCAACTTTTCCAATTTGTCTTTCCGTAAAAACCTTATTCGGATGGTTAGGAACATGTTTAAATAGAAATGAGCCAAATCAATCCAGGCGTTGCAAATTGATGCGGTTACAACCAGTTTTTTGGAATTTTTAAATTTTTCGGGCAACTTTTCCAATTTTGCTCTCCATAAGAATCTTATTCTCATGGTTAGGAACATTTTAAAACAGAAATTACCCAAATAGATCAGGCCGTTCTCAAGTTATGCGCTTACCAATAAACAGAATTTCATTTTTACTACATAAATTATTCCACATTTAATTTTACAATTTTGTGGACAACAAAAACTAGGATGCTGATAAGATATATTACTTAATTGATCCACTGCTAGTTCAATTTTTAAATTCTTTAAGTGAGTGAACACCAGATCCAAGAAAACTTTTCTTGCATTTGGTATATTATTTACCTGAAATAGATGTAAGAAACTAAAATTTTCTGCCACCACGTCATCACCGGCCCCTTTCGAATTTTCTAAGAATAAACCGTTATTATTTCGTTATTATTTCAAATGACTCCTGGTAAATTATGATCACCAAACAAAATGACTTTATGTGCAGAATAGTTTCCATAATTGCTTCTACATTATCACAATGCTCTTCATAAACTTTTAAATTGACGGAGGTGAAATATATGTACACACAAAAATTAATTTAGTGTGATGAAAAACCACTTCGACGAAAATATTTGCAACCGTGTGATTAACTAAATGAATAATGCTAGATTTAATATCTTTCTTAACTAGTACCATAACTCCACCTTCACTATTTTTTTAACTCGTTTCAATATTTCTATCAAGTCTATAACATTCAAAATTTCTAGACCAAATTTCTGATTTTCCATGACCCCTTGTATATGAAATAATAGGAATCTCATTTATATATTTAAACAATATTCCAATCTCCCCCGTGTTTAGTCGTGATTGGTATTCAGCCTTCACTTACAAATAATATTGACGCTGCATTAAGGTCTGATCTTTAAATATCATAATTTTGTCCGCATTAAATGTGCTTAGTCGCTTGCGATTTTTTAACAATTATGAACACCTTCAACTCTTTTCATGGCAAGTTTAATTGGTCTGCTTTTCCTCTAGCAAAACTTCCAATTCTTAATGCTGTGTCAAATTGTTCTTGACAATTGATTTTCAGAAGAAGGTCCTTCACTGTATCTGAATCTTCCTTGATTTTTTCTGCAAGTGTCGATTTCTTTGAATCTGGAATCCCGTGTATAATTAGGTTTTTTGCGCTTCTCTTTCTGTCAGCCAGCTCCTGTCGGCTTTTATATGACTTATGAACATATAATACTTTGATATGTTATATTGAGACGCTATATGGACGATATACTGTGCATCTGGAACGGAAACCATGAAGAACTAAATAAATTCTACGAGGAAATAAATAACATACAAACCAAATTAAAATTCATCAAAGAATTAGAAGTCGACAATGCGTTTACAACACAAGGAATAAAATATTTGAACTACTATGCAACACAAAAACGAAAACAGACATAATAATAAGAACGGGGCTTGCAAAATTACATGCAATGACTGCAACGCCACCTACATCGGAGAATCCGGACGCCAACTACGATTTACACTACGAATACAACTACGATTTAAAGAACATCTAGCAAATTAAATAATCTCAAACGTAGGAAACCCCAGCTTCGCAAAACAACTATAAATTTAAAATAGAAAACATAACACTACTACACGAAGAAAAGAAAGGAACCAAATTAACATTACTCGATGCTCTAGAAATAGAAAAACTAAGAAAACAGCCTGACCACAACTGCATAAAAGATCAACTGTACTTACATAAAACACCAATATTTATGTACTTAAAGGCACACACTACAATACATAACAGATAAACAAAGATTAAAACTACCACAGCCCAAAGGTAAAACACACTACATCATAATAAGAACACGAAACCAAAAACGTTGCACAAACGACATATGTCATACATAAGTTACCTAAAAGCACGCGCACACACACCAATCCCACTCAATCAAACGAAAGAGAAAATCCGATTCACGTGATGCGAAAATAACAGATGATAGTAATTGTTGTCTTGTGCTCCTTTTTCATAGAAATCAACTAATTTTTGCATTCTGGTAGTCACCGTCGTGTCGTGTTCTATCATCCGCATGCCCTTGTACCTAATGCCAGCCTTTGTTAGGGTGTGCATTAGGTCATCAACTACAATGGATCAGAGCAGAGGTGACATAACTCCTCCTTGGGAGCATCCCCTGGTCGCTCTAATCTAATAGCCTCTTGTCCCATGCGTGTACCTACCTTCCGGTTTTGCAGCATTGTGTTGATCCATGCAATTACCGGTACAGTAAAACCCTTATTGCGTGCTGCTGCATCTATGGTTTCATATGAGGTAATATCAAAAACCCCCTCTATATCATGAAACGCACAGGGTGCTACTTGTTTTGCTTCCAGCGATTCTTCTATTTTACCCAGTAGGGTATGTAAGGCCGTATTAGTTGATTTGGCCTTTTGGTAGGCAAATTGGTAAGGGTGGACTAGTGCTTTAATTAGGATTTTGTTTCTTAGAAACTGGTCCAGCACTTTCTCCATTCCTTTCAGCATAAACGAAGATAAGCTGATTGGTCTATATGCCTTAGGAAGAACTCCGATCTTCCTCCTCCTTTAGGTATAAAGATTATGTTTACTTCTCTCCAGCTTGTCGGAATGTAACCAAACATAAAGTTAAATTTATA
>WYDF02125012.1:0-10063 GCA_009867245.2 Adranes taylori
TCCATAATTTCCTGGTTATTCTTCATAGCTTTCAGTGCTAGCTTCGTCTCTTCTCCATCAATATCGGGTAGGTCCTCTGATCCTATGTTAAGTACTTCCATTATTGGTGTTTGATATTATGGGTCTTCATTTTTCTGGGGGATATACAGATTTTTATAGAAGTTTTCTGTAATTTCTAATCTTTTTTTTACCTCTTGTCTCTTCCCCGTCTTTGTCTTTCAAGTTGATAATTTTTTTTTACTCTCCGAGATTCTTCTAAATTCTTCTACTCAGTTTCCTTTGGACAACATATTTCTTAGTTTTATCTTATTTCTTGTTCTTTGGCTTAGTTTTCCTATTTTGGTGTTGCCTCCTTTTGCTGCTTTGTGAGCAGCTTCTTTCAAAGAGCTCGTTATGTTATTTGCTAGGAACTCAAAGTTCCCGGAATTTGTTTGATTTTCGTTTTCTGTTAGATTTTATTGTATTTCTTCTCTATATTTGTCACGTTCGTCTTTGACTTTTATCAAGTTTGACTTTTATCTGTGCGTATTTTTTTTGTATTTGAATGGGTCTTACCGCTGATTTATTTCTATTTTTGCTCTTATAAGCCTATGGTCGCGAAATATTTTAAATTAATTTAAAGCACAAACGTCTTTTATTATCTCCTTTTTGCTCAATATTATATAGTCAATTCGTTTTTTGTTTGACCGTTAGAAAAAAAGGAGATGACCGTGAAAGAAACAAAGGAGATGACCCATTTCCATCTCCTTTGTTTCTTTTTTTTTAAAGAACGAACTTATCGAATATAAATGCTGTTCGGATAGGAACTCGAGCATCATATATCCTCTTTCATTTCATTGATCAAAGCTGTTTTCTTCTGTTCCATCTTATCGTTTTCCCCATTTAGCGTTGAGGTCGCCCATTATTAGTAAATACGTACTTCTAGTTTTATTCATAGTTTTTGATATATCTTCATAAAATGTTTCGACTTCTTCCTCAAGGTTTGATGATGTTGGTGCATAGCACTGGATGCATTTTATTGTACATTTATTGGAGATCTTCAATGTTATGGCAGCTATTCTATCGCAGATGCTGTTATATCGGAGATGCTACAATGTGTTGTGCTATTTTTTTATTGATCATAAATCCTATTCATCCTTGGCCCTTGGCCTTCATCTTTTGAGCCTCAGTAATGAAAGGTATGACCTGATTTCAATTTGGTACAACTCTCGTCTCTTCTCCTTGTCTAACATAATCCCAGTATGTCCAATGTTATCTTTTCGAGTTGCTGTTCCAATTCGTATATATCTCCTTCTTTCAGTAACGTTTGTACATTTACCGTTGCCACTGCCAATTTCGTAATATTCTGACAGCCTCTTTTAACTCGGTGATTTTTAGCACCCGTGGCCTGTTCATCTTCCAGACCGCTATCGTGGTTGGTCGTTCAATACAAAATCAAAAATAATTACAAGCTTTTTCATATAATAATTGTAATATAATAATTAGAGTACAATGTTCAAATAAACCTAAATCAAAAGGAAGAGAATATAACAAGCAAAAAAGAGAATTTTTATAAATGCACTTGATACAGTACTTGTATATAAATATTTATAATAACGCAAAGAATAAAAATGCAAGTACAATTTATAATTTATAATAAACATAATTTTTCTTTTTATTGAAGAGAATTTCACTTGCTAGAAAACAATAGAAGACTTTTGCGTAAAGGATCATATACTTCATTACAAACTAATTGCTTGTTAATTTAAGTGTTATTGAATATTTATTAATTCTACAGTTGAAGTTTATATCTTCGTGAGATATCTACGTCTTAATGATGTAAGAATTTTATTCAATGGATTTTAGTCATAAATTAAAACTGATTACCTTTTTACCTACAACGATTCCGGAGATATCATGAAAAGACATTTCAAGTTTAATAGGTGGCAAGTAGACAAGTAGGTGGTAAGTAAAGGTAATTCCTGAGCACCCATGCTCCAATGTAGCAGAAAACGCCTTTTAATTGCTTGGCGATCCGGAGGGGGTAAATCCTTTCCAATGGAGGAATTTCGTTAAACGATCCCCTGTGATGCGAAGTAGCTCCACCAATGATCTCTTGTCTGGAGCCAAATTGGTGTTAAAGCTCGGCGGAGCAATCGATAGCAAGACATCATCTTTTGCGCACGGTGTGATTTCACATCAAAATCTTCTATAAAGCGTCCGACAGTAGGAACAACGCTTTTTAAGTTTATCACTGTAGTAGAGAAGAGGCCACGGGAGCCAGAGACCTCCCCTAACGAGAGGCCTAGAAAGGTGACAGAATGCCAGGGAACAGATTTTGTAGATCTGACCCAACTCTTACGGGAGATCCTAGACCGGACTAGATACATCGGCCAGGCTAAAATCTACTAAGCTGAAAACCAACATCAGGGACGCATTGCAAGAGGGCCTCGCAAAGATAGGTCAAGCAGTCGAATTGGCCCGGGGACAGATCCACCACCTGACAATTCGCGACAAGAAATTTGAGACGCTGCGAAAAGATAGCAACATCCTTAAATCAGAGCTGGAAGCTTTAAAGAAGGTGCACGACGTAACTGGTAGGCTCCCCAAACCAGGGAAGCCGGATGCCAAACATCCACATCGGAGGCTAAGTCCGCAGAGGAAAGCTCAACCGCCTACATTTGAAGCCTAATGAATTTTAAGCCACCTAACAAACGAAAGATTAAGGAGTACACAGGGGATTTATTCAAGGCACCACCGGAGTTCTTATTGACGCACTGGAATTTACTGGAAAGGACATTGCAGTGCAGTTCAGACTTCGATTTGAACATCTAGAGGTACTAAGAAATAAAAAAGCATCTCTTGGCAGTGTGATTTCTTTACAATTCAGGAACTGAATCGAGAGGGCAACCCAGAGCGAGCGGATTTACTACCTGATCAAAAAAGGGAAGATGAAGAGAAACCAACCCTGCACGATTTATGTTCAAGTCCTTAGATGATCTCAAAGCCAGCATGGAACCTGACGGAGTTAAAAAGCTAGCCAACCCAAGTATTGAAGCGGGCAGCGACCCGCTGAACTGGAATGGCATCCTAAACCTACTAGAATTAGTGTTTGCGGACTCTAAAGCTGAGGTCCGAGTGTATAAGCCAAAAACAGACGGGAAAACGTACGCCGATGCTAGCTCCCTGAATGCATCTAAGGAGAGACTAACTGGAAGCGGAAACACTGCAAACAACATGATGAGGCAGGCAAGCACCGAAGAGAAGGTCTGAAAGCTTCGAGCAAGCGACGACAGCGTCCAGGGATTTTAGTCGTCGCCAACAAGGTTCCTGCTATGCCGACCTCTTGAAAGAGACGAGAATCAACGACGCCGTAACAGAATCGGACATAGAGATCTCCGCGATCACTAAGACCAAATCAGGTGCAATGCTAATTGAGGTTGGCAAATATACACAGAAGCTGGAAGTCTTAAAGAACGTGAATGCTACACTCTAGCGACAAAGATCACGATCTCGCTAGTGGCCCCTTGGCAGAAATTCAAGTCAACAGACTGGACGACGCATCTAATCCGGAGGAGATACGAGCGGCATTATAGGCCATGCTACCCGACCCAATGGAAGATGAAGTAGGAGAGCCCAAGCTTTGAACCGTTGTTTGCACCCTTTACTCTGGTTCCCATTAAACGCTACGGGGAGCAGAGTCCTGGATTATGAAGAAGATACGAAAGAAAGAAAAGAAAACTGAAGTGATTGAAAATCGAAAGACTCTGCAGAAATTAAGGGTGTGTCATGCAATATTTATGAATTTGAATTTTGATTATTGATTATTTGATGGCTCGTAACTAGAACTTAACTGTGGAGCACCGTTAGATCAACATGGGTTGAGTAAAACACACTGTACTAATGCTAACAAGATAATTTCAATATATTAAAATTAATCAGCCTTTTTATATTACATGTAAAGTAATAAAGATACGTCATTTTTCCTAAATACTTAATATATGGGGGAATTTTTTAACGCACACAATTTGATTAACTGCATTGATTGTTATATAGGAATTCTTGTACAAGCATATTTGAATACAGCAGTACATGACATTGAAATAGCACGCATAGTGGCAGCGTCCTAATGTTTATCTATGTTTTGATTTATTCAAGAGTTTTAGTACTTGACTATAAACATATAGTTCAAGTAACAATTGTTTTGTTTAAATATGATTTCTTTTGATAAATTCATAATAAAATTTATAGGTTTAATTTACATGAAATTTCTCTAAATAAAACTTTAAATATTAAAATATAAATCTCTTCTTAACTTGATTCTGTTGGACTGTAGTGGATTTCTTTATTTCTTGGTAATTCAAGTAACAAGTGTATCAAAACTACAATTAACATTTACATGTTTGGAATTAACATTTACATGTCCTTAACCCTTGTGTTCCGGAATATCAGGGAGCATCAGGAGCATAGTCCAGATTATTCAGATAATCTACTAATTGATGTTAAATAGTTATTTTATGAAATATCTGGGATCATAAGAGATCCCCCAATTAATCAGATATTCTACTACTTAATAATTGATTTTTGAATATTTTCAGATGTTTAATACAAGCGTTAAGCGAAAGTACCTTGGAGTATGAGGGTATCATCCTCAAGGTTAAACGCTGACAGAATTTCCTTGACAGAATGAAGAATGGATTAAAGAAAAAAATATTCAAATAGTTTTCCTCTGTTCATACTTGAACATTTAGTGTTATACTACTCCGAACAAATCGCTCTTAAAGGCGAAAACTTTACTCGCTGGCCGGAAAAATAGGTCTGATCAGTAATTATAAATTGCGACTTTGAGATGCGCGATATTTATTCGCTGGAAATAACGAATACCTCAATTCGGAATTGTGTCTCCTCGATGTTAGACTGTGTTGGTCTTTTATATTCGAATAATGGCGGTGCGATACGTTTTATGTATCCTGTGCATGGTGGGGCTCTATGTGACGAAAAGTTCGGGAATTAGAGAATCGAAAGAGCTTTCTGAAAAATTTCTCAGAAAGTGTAGAACCAAAACCAATAAAAGATGACCGTTGAAATAAGAAAGGCGAAAATCGTAACGAAAACTGTAGACGCTTTGCTAGCAAAATTCCTAGAAATTTGTTAATTAAAACTCATAAGCGTTGGAACTATCAAATTTTTGTGACTATTCTCGGTAGTCTTAGAAACACAAAAATTTTCTCTTCACAAATCACAAACAAAAATCTTAAAAAGTGTAGGTAGAACAAACACATAGCTAACTAAACCTGTACGGAACTCATAAATTTTCTCGAAAACACCTAACAATGCTTGGCATTAATGGCCTTTTTATTTCGTAAACATTTTGCTGCATGCGAGCGTTTTTAGCTTCCTTCTGTCCGTTCTCTTCTTATAAGTTTTGGCGGGAAAAGTTTTCAACGAATGAAATTTTTTGGCTGTTTATATGATATTAATGTTATACTAAATTAAATTAATGATTACTAAATTATTACGATTTTAATTAATTAATATTTAATTAATTAATCGATGAAAGTAGAAATATGTCTGTTTTGAGTAATTTTTTGAGCAAATTTAAATTGGCACATGTCCACCGTTTTGTCGCAATCAGTTCGTTTTGGAGACCTGACAGAAAAATGCCAGACACTTTTGTATAAAGTGTTATTAAAATCGGTTTCATAGGGCTCGAATTATTTAATTTGAGCACATAGGTAAGTAAGTCCACAGACTGACATTGAAATATACTGATTTCCATCAAATTTTGGGACCAAGAAGACAATTGATTGTTATAAAATTGCAGATAACCACTTATTGCTTAGTTGCAACAAATATAATTTTTTATAATCGATTTGAAAGATGTTACTTTTCTGCAAAATATTTAGAGAAAATGTAACGTTTTTATAGACTATGCCACGTACATAAAATTTTAAACATGCTTTGTTTATTCAACATTATATTTGTTTTGATTTTAGAAAACTCGACTTACTGTAAGTAAAACGCACATTTAAAATCTACAAATTATATGTTTACTTGAAGAAGTCATGAATATGACTTTTAGCGAACAGTGAAAGCGGTTTATTTGATCAGAAATGCTACACAGGTCAATGTTTAAGGCATTCCGACTAAGTAATTGTATTCATTATGAGAAATATTTGTTAATATTAAACCATTGTTAATATTTTATATAAACTAATTAAAGATTTGAAGTATTATGTACTTAACAATAATTTAAAATTATAGAGCACGGTGACAGTTCGTTTTATGTGGAATAATTTATATTGTTGGATTTTCTCTATGGGACACGAGCAGTGGTAAAACTATATTGTTCAATATTGTGTCAAAATCAATTAAAGGCGTGGTTTTCTTTAATAAACGAAAATATACTTAAAGTATTAAAATAATTGAATGTAATGTAATATGTATAACTGATCATATGGATGGGTATCGTCGTTTAATGACACGACTACATTAATTGTTTAATTAATTAGTTAGATTAAGCAGCTCGTCTTCGAGAAATGTGTAACAAATATGAGAGACTAACAAATCAGAAAAAATGTCGATGAACCGTGGGTGGATGGTCGCTGGTGGAATAAACTAATTTCTCTACAATAAGTAGCGTACTACACATTTTTGGGAATAATCTTGTAGATACAGATCATCAAAATCGGATCTGGTTTGGGAGTTGGTTCAAGATTAACGCAAAACACCTTGCATATATCGACCAACAGACTGTAAACATATATAAAAGATTTAATGAAATAATATTAATTCGATGTGACAATTTCAGATACAGAGTTAGTGTGTATTCGCACATACAATGACGTACTGGAAAAAAAGAAAAGAAAATAAGGGTGTTGATAAAGCTTAATACCTTATAGCAGAAATGACCATCCACCCGCGGTTTATCGACATTTTATCTGATTTATTAGTCTCTCATATTTTTTACACATTTTTCGAAGACCACCTGCTTATTCTAACTAATTCATTAAACAATTAATGTAGTCGTGTTATTAAACGACAATACCCATCCATATGATCAATTATAATATGCTAATATGCGGCTCTATTATATGAACAAAGATAAACCAGTGGTGTTAGTAACGACGTGGCCCTATAGTCCGTTTCATATTTTCAATTCTGCAATTAGTTCCTTTGAATACACGCTAATACCATAAAAAACTGATTTCTATACAATAAGTAGGGTAGTACTCATTTGTTGGAATAATCTTGTAGAAACAGATCATCAAAATCGGATCTGGTTTGAGAGTTGATTCAAGATTAACGCAAAACACCTTGCATATGTCGACCAACAGACTTTAAATATATATAGAAGATTTAATAAAATAATATTTATTCGATGTAGTAAGAGTTAAAGAGTTAGTGTGTATTAAGTTACACACATACAATGACATTCTGAAAAATAAGGGTGTTGATAAAGCTTAATACCTTATAGCAGAAATGACCATCCATCCGCGTTTGATCGACATTTTTTCTGATTTGTTAGTCTCTCTTATCTGTTACACGAAATATGTATAATATATGTTCGCTCTATTTCGACGCGCTTGACTTAAGTACGAAAAAAACCGCTCAGTTTTAACCGTTAAAAACCGGTTTTTTGAAAAACCCAGAAAGAACCTTTTCTTTTGAAAGGTTCTGGTAAAAGAAAAATATCAAAAACAACCAAACTTTTGGAATTTTGGGATAAAAAGAGCATAATAAGTAAACATGACTACTTTCGAAAAATGTTAAATTTGAAATATACTTTTAAAAAAAACATTTCAATCAACCCAATATTTTTCATGGACCCGACTCATAAAAACTTTCTCAGTTATATGATTGTCCGTTAAACGACACCTTTCATCTGTGACTACTCTATTTACAGAAGAAACCAATCTTTCAGATGACGCCGAACTGCCCATAATAATGAAATATTTCAGATATTTGAAGCGACCTGGTTGTAAAGTTTAAGTGCCGGTTTCGTACATAAACAAGTTTTTAAATCCTGAAAAACGTTTTCTTGGGGTACACTCCAAACTAATCTTTTTGCGTGATATGACTTAATGATCTCGCTCTTTGCGCAGATTTCGGTACGAATCATCTAAAATATCCGGTTAGTCCGATAAAACTTCGAACTTCTTGTACGTTTTTTGGCGTTGGATAATTTTTAACTGCACTTATTTTAAAATCACCTGGGGTGATTTATAGTAAATCCCCCAGTAAATCACCCCTTCACTTATAGTAAATCCCAAATAATCTACATTTTTCAGACAAAAGTGCATAATTTATGTACAAGTGTCGCATTTATTACATTTATTTCTTTTGTCTCGTATTCTTATATGAACAAAACATCTATTTCTGATTTACATACAAATTCATATATTATCGTAAAACATTAGAACACCAGTTATCAAATAATAAGTCATATGTATTATTTTATTATCATATGTATTATTTTTACAAAGTAAGAACATTCCCGCTTGGAAGTTTAATAATCATTAAAACCGTATCAAGTTCTAAACTTTAGATCTTTCTTTCTTAGAAGTTAAATCAGATAGAAGATGAAAAAGAAAACTTATGTTTCACAAAATCAAATACTTGCAGTAATGAGGAATCATATTTTCTAAGTATTTTTTCATTATGTATAAGTAACCCTAAGTTTTTTGACACTTTTGTTTTTGACAATATGCAAAAACTAAACTTTTTATCCCATATTTTATACGCCATCCGTTCGAAATTGACTATTTTCTTCTTCGATGTTAGTTATTGAATATGTTTTTCTTTTTTGTTTCAGGTAAATATTATGACAATACATTGAAAAATATATATTTGGATGTAAAACTTAGATGTAAGAATCTTTTCTGTTAGTTATGAATAATGTAAGTAGTATTTACTTATAGCACTAAGACCAAATTTTAAGTAGTTAGGTGTACTGTTATTTCGAATAATTGCATATTGATGATTAGGAAGTTTAATAATTCATTTAAAAATGGAGGCAAGGTGGACACGTGTTTCTGGAATAGTGTAGCTTTAGTCAGCACCTTCTCATTTCATTCTAGGCGCAAGATATCACTACACCGAATTATGAGTTCGGCGTTATACCATTACGCTATGTCTTAAACTAATTCTCAAAATTTTCTTTATAAATTACATCTGTATGCATATATTAAATGTTATATATCGATTTATTAGTTGTATAATGCATTTGGTATAATGCATTTTATTAGCTGTTAATAATGCATTTGGACGAAATAGAACATTTACAAGTTGAAATGAATATTAAAGGCTTTTATCTAACCAATGAAGAGCAAGGGACTTTAACAATCAAAGATTGTCTCGCATACTACTTCCATTGGGGTTTTCTCTGAGAAGCATTGGACCACTCTCAAAGGCGGCCAACGTTGTCTCTACAGTGATCTTAACTAAAGGGGGAACTGTAACAATCAAAGCTCAATCTCTTAAACAACAACTGTAATTCATCTCCAGTATTATAGTAACGTACAAACACGATATTTCAATGAAGAATGTAAGTAGACACGTGAAGAATGTAAGTGAACAAATTTTAAATAGTCATATGTGTTATTATTATTCATCTCAACTTGTAAAGGAGCTATTTCGTTCAAATGTATTATATACAGGCGATAAAATGCACTATACAACTAATAAATCGATATATAGCGTTTAATGTACGCAACTTGCATACAATTGTAATTTATAAGGAAAATTTTGACAACTAATTTAAGCCAGAGGCAAAGTGCAATGGTAGAACGCCGAACTCATAATTCGTTGTAGTGATATCTTGCGCCTATAATGAAATGAGAGGGTAATATATCCTTAAACTTCCGGATCATAAATATCCAATTTTTCGAAATAATAATGCATTTAAAATTTAAACATATTGGGGGAATAGATATCATTGCAATGTCACAACCAGAAATTAATTATAATAGTGCATGTTATCACCATAAAAACTGATTTCTCTTAACTAAGTTTGGTAGTCTTCATTAATTAGAATAAAATTGTAGAAACAGATTGCGACAATCAGATGTAATTTAGGAAATAT
>WYDF02125023.1:0-10063 GCA_009867245.2 Adranes taylori
TATATAATTTAATCGGGCTGATTTATCAAATTTAGCCCAATGTATTATTATGCTGAACAATAAGGTGAATGGGAAATCCGATAGAAATAATATATTTGTAGCGACAAGCGTTTTCTTTTATTTGCGCTTGCCTCAAATAATTAAATGGTTTTTATTTTCTAATTAATATATATTAAATTATATAGCTTTATACGCGCTCGTTAAAAGACTGACAATCTTTTTGGGTTTACTTTACAATTCAATTATGAAATAAACAGCTCCAATAGAATAACCATCTCATTTATATCATACAGAGGTTTATCAATAATAAAATGTGCGAGAAAGAATGAATTAATATTTGTAAGAATGATATTGCTGGGATTTTCTTGTTTGAACGAAATATTGAGGGTTTCGATGATTGTTTTGCTTATTCGCTATCCCCAAATGAATATCGGAAGAGTTGGCGGTGGTGGTTCTTCTTGGTTACCGGATATAACCAACCTGTTCCTGGTTTCGATAGAAAGTGGCACATCTCCGGGTGCGGTCGGTAGTAGTATACTCACAAGTAGGCCTCTCCAAACGACTTTCAAGAAACACTATCCGTGGTTTCGCGTCTCCAGATCGATCGTAAAAAAATTCTTCATCCTTCCGAAAAGTAATTTTGCTCAAGCTCATCAAAATAGTGGGAAGTTTCGGTCATCACTTCATCGTTTGTTGCAAAACGGCGTTCTCCGAGCCACTTTTTTTAAGTTTGGGAATAGGAAGAACTCACAAGGGTGAATACGGTGGGTGATCGATCAATTCGTAGCCTACTTGGTTCAATTTTGCCTGCACGACGACCGCTCTGGGAGCGGGTGCATTGTGATGATGGAAGAGAACTTTTTTGCGTGCCTAACCAGTACGTTTTTTCTTGAATTCGGCCTCGAAATGATCCAACAATGCTGCGTAGTAATCACCAGTTATGGTTTTACCATTTGCCAAGTCATCAATAAGAATATGCCTTTCGCATCTCAAAAAACAGTCGCCATTACCTTACTGGCCGATCGGGTTGTCTTTACCTTTTTCGGTGGACCTTTACCGCTGTTTCTCCACTATTTTGACTGTTCCTTCGTCTCCGGCGTGTAGTAATGGACCCTTCGTTTCATGATATTTACGGGCCCTGGGTTGTTATCATGAAAAACACTTGTACGACTTAGAACAAATTCAGCTTTCCGAAATTTAACTGTTGCTAGCGACCATGCAGACTTGCCATAAACAGCATCCAGTTTGCCTTTGATTTCTGCATTGTTGTTTCCTTTTTTGTGAAGGAACTTAATCACTCAACGATATTGACTTTCCGTTTTTCGCAAAACACAAAAGTAGGTTTTTTGTGACGGGTGTAAAAACCAAACTAATTGTTCTTTTTGCTTCAAATTTTGACTGACATCATTTGTTGGATGGGAGATGTCAAAACGGATATGGCGTTCGTTGTTACGTAACGCCATCTATCTATTTTATGTCAAACCACCCTCGTATATTCAATTAGTCCATTACTTTTACGTTTTAAACTTTTTGATTTAAATGAAGTTCAAAAGCTGAATTGTAGTTCCGTGAACGCAGCGACTGAATTTAAAGAGTAACAACGGATTTTAGTTTTGTTAATAACCTTGGACCCTACTCCTGTCTTTTTTATTTCCTTTATGCGTATGTACTAATGTTCATATTTGCTCTCTTTTTTGTTTTTAACAGAAAGTAATCTCGACCGTTATTGCATTATCTCCAACCGACATTCGCATCGAACGTTTATTGTTTTTCACGCTCGTGCTTACGCGATAGTGACTCTCTTGTCTCGTGTGTTGTATATAACGGGTTTTAACGTATAAACTTTATCAACACTTGATAAGGAGATTTCCGTATTGAAATTAAAATAATGACCCGCACTAATATTCTTTGTAATTAACTAATTGATGTTTATTTATTTAATCTAATTTAAAATGTCCCTTTAAAGTATAAATTTATTATTATATAAAAAAATTAAGCTTGAAACAGAAAAATCTCATTTATTCGTTTAAGACACCTAGAGGTATGTGACCAATAACAAGATTTGGTTCAATTTGGATAGTAGCTGCAGGATGTTATTGTCTATTGCAGTGGTTCCCAAACTTTTTCGAGTCGCGGCGTCTTTTTTCAATTAAAATTTTTCTACGGCGCCCTACCCTAAGTAAAAGTATGACTAATCGTAAGTAACAGATAAAATTAAATAAAACTCGTGTATCCTCATTATTTAACTTTTTTTCCTTTACTAATATCTATCTATCAAATTAATAATTAATGTGTTGGATGAACTCACTCCACATCACTGCAAATCATTGCAGATTTTCTCAAATCGCAGAATTAAACGGGACAAGGCGACTCTCATTTCCTTTTCCACGTTGATTTTTGCTCCATACTTGCTTTTTATTACAGCGACCGCTGAAAACCCAGCTTCGCAGAAGGACGACGTCGAAAATGGAATTAAAATCTATTTTATTTAATATGGAATTAAAATCCGCTGAGCCTTATCACTTAGAATGGGATATTCATCTTTTAGTCAAATCCTAAATTCTGTCAATTTCATGCTGCCAAATTTTGCGTTCAAATTATTGTCGCAAGATAACTTGATGCTATTCTCTTCTTCTGCAAAAGTAAATTCAGACGCTCAAACATGGTTTTTATATCTTGAGAAAGATTCAACTACATTTGACATCAAATATTGTTGCGGTTATTAAAAAACAATCCTTGCTTGCATCTTCATTCAATTTTGTTGTGCATAGTTTGAGTTTTTTTTTTTATAAAAGTTGATATTTTTTTCGTTGACTTCAAAAGGTGCATGTTTTTCTCCATGCCGAGAGAGATTAAGGAAATTAAGCTTTTCGAAAATGTCACATAAATATGCATTTTAGTAATAAATCGGCATTAGCAAAATCGTCTGCATCTTTGTATCCTTTCTCTAAGGAAAATAAATTTTCTTGCTAGAATTTTAAGGTACGTGATAAAACATTACTACGAGAGAGGCATCATGTACTGCTATAGTACAACAAAGACGAGTGTTCGGCTCCGATATCCTTACAGTTTTTTTAAATCTTGCTTTTAATGGACGAGATTTTATAAAATTTACCACATTCACTACACATTCTAACATTTTATTCAGTGCAAGACTCAGGCTTTGACGAAAGAGCAATGAGTAATGGAATTGGTCCACGATGCATTTAGTAATTTGCTTCGAATAATTCTGTAATCCTTCATAGCATCCAGAATTTTAAAATTTGAAAAAATATTCGTCGAAAATCTAAAATAAAATCTAATGGAGAAGTCCATCAGTATAGATAGACATTAACGCATTTAGGCCAATTCAAATTATTTTCAGATATGAATGAATCAAGAATCCAGATCAGGTCCTCAGTCTTCACTCCTGCAGTGATATTTTTATAAAACAGAAGGTCTTCTTTAATATTATTACCATCTATATAACTTACATTGCATATCACTCCTTAAATATTTTTTTTCAATTAATTAATTTTTAATATACTCCGCCATATGTTGTATTCTCCGACTAATTATGTTATTGGACAAAGGCACTTTTAAAAGCAGCTTCCCATCAGACTCACCAACCATGATATTCACCATATCTACAGCAGTCGGTAGATTAAGTTCTGCGATGGCATGCGGCTTCTTACATTTCGCGATTCTATAAGAACCTTGTAAGATGCTAGCAAAGCGTTGTTTGGTATTGAAGCAGCCTTAAAAATATGTAGAGTTTTTTTGTTATTTTAGTTCTTTTAACTGCCTGGCAAAAAATCATGAGGTTTGCCAACCATGCTATGGTGATTAGCTACTAAATGGCGCTTCAATTTACTTGGAAGCATACATCCCGCTGCCAAAACTTTCATACTCAATACACATTGTGGTCTCTCTTCACCACTAATTTCTGTTGACGTAAAATCACAACCATCATCATATTTACGATATTTTAGTTTCTTCACAGTCGCACCACTGTCGCTTCACCGTTGAACACATACTTTCTTTATGTGCACTATTATCTTTATTACTGTTCAAAAATTGGTCCGTCATCAAAGATTCGAAAGCAAAAAATCACAAAACTATTCATCAAAAACAACAAACACTAATTATACTACATGAACTAATTTATGTCACTGTTTGTATATATAAGGCGTTGAGTTTAATTTCACTAAACTTAGATTATAAACCGACTGACTGAATCGAGCCGACAACGCTTGGTTATATACTTTCCGCGCGATTGAGAAGGCACAGTTGCGGGGTCGCGTTTTCAAGAATTTTCTGCGCCAGTGACTTTACTTTTATACTGCGTTAAGTAAAAACAAACCACACAAAAAATCTAGATATTCCTAGCTTCTTACTTTTTTATTTGGTTAGGCCAAATGTCTTGGTTCAGTTAATTATGAAGCTTTTACAATATTACGCGGCGCCCCTGTGAAGAGGCCGCGACGCACAGAGTGGCAATCACTGATCCATTGTGTAAACGTGTCACGCGACTTAGGGGCACATACGCAATTACTCGCATGCAGTTTAGTGCACAATATTCGCACAATTCGTTGCCATTCCATTTCTGCAATAGCATGTATATCTGGTAACTTTTTATGCAGGGTTTCTTATTTTCACCAACTTATAATCTATCAGTACAAATGATCATAATAGTTTATGAAGTTCATTCATTAAATTGCAGCTTTGTCTGTATTATAGAAATATCGCAAAAAATTCATACTTAACATACTGAATGACATAAGTGACGAATGGCACCACTTATTTTACTGCAATATAGTGGAAAAGATACACAGATAATAGAACAGGTTCTAATTCGTGCAATTTTTGCATGCAATAAATTGCACCGAAAAATGCAGTGTGAATGGGTTTGTTTACATGCAAGTAATTGCAGCGAGTAGTTGCATAGTGTGAACCATACATGTCAATGCGAGGTATTTGCATCGAAATATTTTGCTTTTACAGTTATGATATTATAAGGTGAAGTACACAAAACATGAAAGAAAATTTTATACGCTCCTATATAGCTAAAGGGAGGTAAATCTCAGATGATTGTCGATACGTTATCTAGGAGAAACGCAATTGGTGTTGTCAGATATCTTGGAGAATTTTCAAAGACCCGAATGTTTAAATTTTGAATATTATCGCGTTTATCTCAAAAATACATAAATAGTTAATAAGAAGTATTAAAATGTCTAGAAATGCCCATCATGGGAAATCACAAAGAATAATTACTAGATTATAGATTTTTACTAACCTTAAAATAAGACAGTTATTAACATAACATTATAAAAAAATCGTGTATCGTCAAGAAATATTACGCTTTTAAGGACCTCCTTATAATTTTAGCAGCAGCTTCTTTTAAAGCTTGATAAATTTTGAGTTTTTCTTTTTCTCTCTGAATCAAATCTAAGTATATATTAATATATAACCCATGTCTATTTCCTTCCAAATACACATTGTGTTTTTTCGCACAAAAATGTACAATTTTTGCATAAATATTTTCCAATATATGCACATCACGAATAGACAAAATTTTTAAGACTTTTCTCGGTGATTCCGGATCAGAAATTATATACAAATATGGTTCCAGTTGTTTAAGATTTACATGCATTTCCTTTGATAAGGCCTAAGAAATAAGAATTAATAAAAAGATGTATTAAAATTTATGTCTTTTTTAATAGATACTATTTTCGTATACCTTTAACATTTTCGGTTTTTCCCCTAGTGTATTCAGTGTTTCTAATATAGTTTGAGCATGAAATACTGGCAGACTAGCCGAATAAACAAATCCCACACTAAAAACCATTTGAGCCGCAGTAATTTGTGCGTTAGTAGTGCTAAAACCACCCATATTACTTAAACAAGTTTCGAAACTTCCGCAAATGATATCCACATCATTTATTGTCACCTTTGCATGCTCCAGAATCCCTTAAAAATACACGACCATTAAAAGAAACCAAGATTATCGAATATAATGTGCCTTAAAAGATAATTATTCACTCTGTCAATTGCAATTCAGAAGTTGCAGTTTTATGATAAAAACATGTAGATAATAACTGATCATCTACACGAGGCCTTGCCGGATGTTCAACACGGCTTCCTGTCTGGCTGGTCTGTTACAACTTACTTGTTGAAATGTGTTGATAGATGAACCTCTGGTCATGACAGAAATATGCCAACTGATTGAAATATATGCCAACTGATGCCAATTTAATTGAATGCTACCCAAAATCTAAATTAATGGAATCAGTGGGAAGTTGTTGATATGGGTAGAGAATTTCCTAAAAGCCAGAACATTTAGAGTGAACACCAACGGTAGTCTGTTTGGCAAGTACAATGTTGACAGCGGAGTGCCACAGGGACCTGTACTAGGACCTCTACTGTTCGTGCTATACGTAAGTGACATGTCAAAAAGCATTCAGTGTAAAAGTAGTCAGTACGCAGATGACACTAAACTATATGGTACCGGTAACGCAGAACATAATACTTCAAGAGGATCTAAACAAAATATACAATTGGACGAAGCAATGAACGTGTTAAAATGTGTGGTCCACCACATTGGAAAAATAATCCAAACACTAAATGGACAACCTCTAAAATTAGTAACGGAGCAGTGTGATCTAGGACTTAGAATTTCGGACGACCTAAAATGGGAGAAACAAACAACAAAGTTAGTAAAAAAAAGCAAACATTACAAATTACCTAATCCAAAAAATCCTTTTCTAATATTAATTCAAAAAATATTGTTACCATTTAAATCGTATCTAAGGCCGATTCTTGAACATATGGAATCTGTAATACAAGAAGGACATTCAATTAAAGGAGAGAGTATAGCGAGCAATCACTAAAATCGGGACACTACTCGTACAAACATTCCGATATTTCCACTAACTCGAACATTCATCTATGTGGCAATATAATCAAGATACCGACAGAAAAATGCACCAAGAATCCAAGAAAAAATCTTCATTTCAAACCTAGTAGTGAACTGTTGGTACACGCTCCCAGACAGTGTAGCGTGTGTTAGTGGAAACAATGAATTTAAAAACAAATTTGATAAACACGTATCTATGCAAACATAAAAATAACAATGTAGCACATTAATTACGGGTCTTTTCAGTTCGCTGCAGTCAGTGCGCTTTACTGAGAGTAACCGACAAACTTATCAGCAATAAGCTGTTCTGTTATGATTCTTAATAATAATAATATTAAAGAAATTAATTATTACCTTTCCCTGATTTTCCAAGAATACCGAAAGAATATGACTCGTCCAGAATAATTCTAAATTTAAATTTTCTTGCTACTGCTATGAAATTTTTCAATGAACATATTGTACCAGTATTACTACAAATACCTTCTAATAAAAGGAAACGTCTTATGTAATTACTTAACTCATTACTTTTTTCCATATACTAAAAATGTATTTTAACTGTTGTTGCATTAAAATATTTAATAATAACGGAACTGGACTGAAAATTTCATTTAAAAAAAATTCTTACCTGCAATTTATTGCGGAAATCATCAAAATCATTATGCTCAAAAGTTTTGTAAATAGCTTTTTTACAGTCAATTCCTAATAAAATATCTCTACTCGTAAATTCATCAACAAATATTAAATCTTCTTTATTTCCCACGAAACATGCGACAACACTAGATGTTGTCATGATGCCCGAGGGATAAATAAGGGCCTTTTCTTTGCCATAAAGGGATATTATCTTATTTTCTAAGTTGTGATGTATCATATTAGTGCCTAACAAAAATTCAGTTTGATGCATCAAGAATGTTATGAATAATATTTTTTATTACATTAAATAATTTCTTGGTACTTGGTTATTTTTTATTTTATTTAGTTACGTCTATATCACTATAGACATCATTATGTAATGTTTTTGTCAAATCCGGTTGTGTTGTTTGTGGATGGAACATTCGGCATGCACAAACAACAACTTGATTTGACAAAAACATTATCTTAAGACTAAATATTTGTTTTTGACATCAGACCTGGCTAATCGATAGATATTTCTTATATGTTTTTTTTAATATTTTTTCAATACACACGCGCCTGTTCAATATTATACGAGTTGTAGTTGCAAATTGAATACATTTCATTATCCTATTCTTTTTCACAGATTGTGTGAATTATTTTGTATTATCATATTACAACTGTCTCGTATCTCAATTGTATAAGAAATTCTTAAAATGTTAATGAATAAATTTTGATATCTTTTCATTTTTTATATTACCATAAAAACTTCTTGGCCCACATGTACCAACACCATAAGTACGAATGGATCTTTTAGCTACACTTCTTAATTCAGAAGATCCCAATAAACTAAAGTAATCCATTCTCACCAGATCGATGCATTTCATTTGATTTAAAACTAAAGTATCGGGATTTCTTAAACATCCTACGGTTCTTCCTAAAGGTTCTGGCTCAAATTTTGCCAATAATTGCATCAAATCTTTAGCTTTATTTCGTTTTTCAATTTTCACATGTTCTAATCGAAAAACTTTTACCAAATAATAACATGAAATTATGCCAAGTAAACAAAATGTAACACTACGTAAGTCTATTAGGAAGAATGAATACTTTTTATCTTCAAATAATTGTTTAAACTCAATTATTGCATTAAAAATCATTTTTCTGCCTCTTGATTCTTTAGCTTTCTAACGTTGTCAAATTGACATTTCATGTTACTTGATTTTACATTGTGGATACACATTATCGGACATATAGCAACTCCTTTCACTGCGAACTCATTTTTCAATCGGTTCAAATTAAACACAATTAAATTCTACATAAAAGCCATATATTCCACTAAAATATTACAATTAACATAAAAAATATTTTATTTATCAAATATTAAGTCCTTATAATTTCCTTAACAACCCACACCTACTATCTAAATTATAATTATATACAATATATAACCTCTTCCCCTTTTTCTAAAATAAAGTTTTTTAGTCTTGACGGTAACTTCTGTATTCTTTTCAGTCGTGATCGTTCTTCTTTATACTTATCATTTTCATTTTCTTCCTTCGTATTAAGGTTTTCTTTGTCTTCCCTATGATTATTGTCAGTTCGGATATTTTGTTTAGATCATTTCTAACATGAACTGCGTCGATATCTATTTCCATTCACACCAACCTTCTAAAATCCAGGAATTTTTATTTTTTCTTATCCAAACTTTTTTATTAATGTCACATGTAGGAATTTCTTTTGTTTTTTATCATAACACAATTTACTATATTCTCTTTGTTTCTTTTTATCATATTTTCTCCATCCTCAATAATTCGTGGTTTCAAATTGTTTATAAGATTAGGTATACAGGTTCTTGTTTTCCTTGATAATAATCTTTGTACAGGACTACTACCAATCTTGTATGGTGTATTTCTGAAATTCAATAATGCCTACAAGAAATTCGCATTACTATGCTCTGATTTTTTCATGAGATTTTTTATAACTTTCACTGCAGCTTCAGCTTAGTATAGCTTCTATACCTCTATGTACTGTGTGTAATTTATTAAAAATTTTGGACTTAACAGATTTAGGAATTACCAGTCTGTTTTATTCGAAAACTAATTCATTTTCCATAGAAAATTCAGATTTTACATTATGAAATGTTTTTATAGATTCAGGCAGTTTATATAAATGTGGCCATCCATTATTTATGTATGTTGTATTTAATTGTAAAATTTCATCTTTTAGTTAGTATTCTAACGTCCTCAATACTTTCTGGCGTAATTGTTAACATTTTTGCTAAATTAACATCAAAGTTTTCTTCTGTGAATGGTTCCATAACTTTATAAACATATTTAATATCATCTTCAGAAACTGGGTCTCTTGATAATGCATCTGTGACAACATTATTATTTCCAGATACAAACTTTAAATATATATTATATCTAGGTATACCCCATAACATTTTTTGTATACGTTTCAGAACTTCGATTAAAGGTTTCTTAAATATATTTAATGTATAAAATTGTTGTAGACAGGTGACCAAAAATTGTATAATAAATGAAACTAACTTTTCATTAC
>WYDF02125034.1:0-10063 GCA_009867245.2 Adranes taylori
TAGAATGGCTTTGGTCCAACGATCATCAGTCATTCTGGCTATGTGTCCTGCCCAGTTCTATTTGAGTGATGCGATTCTTGTCATGACATCAACGATATTCGTTTGTTGGCGGATCCAGTCGTTGGTCTTTTTGTCTCTTAATGTTTTTCCAAGCATACTATGCTCCATTGCTCTCTGTGCTACTCTCAATTTGATTGATGATACCTTAGTCAATATGAGAGTTTCAGCTCCGTAAGTGAGAACTGGAAGGACAGGCGAATAGAACACTTTTCGTTTCAGGCTGTTGTTCATGTTGCTCTTAAATATTGTCCAAAAGCTTTCCAAAAGCTGCCCAGCCAAGTGCAATTCTTCTTCTCACATCAGCAGTTTGGTTTGACAGACCCAATTTTATACAGTGACCAAGGTAGATGTAACTTTTGACAACTTCAATGACACTCTGCAAGATTAAACTGCGATTAGTAATGCAATAATCGTTGCCTCCGAGTGGGGTTATCCATTTGAAAGCGAAGACACTAAGTTGTTTGTGTAATCATATTCAAATAGAATTGGAAGACATATAAGCATGTATCCCGAAAAAAAACCTGGGGAAAATGGTATCAGAAATTTCTGAAACGACATAAAGATTTTCTAGCGAAACTTGTAGGTTTTCACAAAATATAAAGGCAAGTCAAGCTGAAATCAGTCCTAAAATAATTAACAACTATTTCGATAAGCTGGAAGGAGTGCTATACCTAGTTGGAGTTTCACTAGAAGCAGTAGTAAATTATGATGAAACAAACTTCTATGACGATCTAGGTAAAAGTGAAGTGGCTGTGAGGCTTGGAATGAAACGAACAGAGAAAATAATGGACACAACGAAATCGTCTACTGCTGTATTGCTTTCAGTATCTGCATCAGGTGTCACATTGCCACCATATTTAGTGTACTAAGCTGATCACATTTGGCAAATATGGACAGAGCGAGGTCCAGACGCAGCTATATATAATAGAAGCAAGCGGGATGGTTTGGCCAGAATATTATTGAAGATTCGTTCTTCACAATCGCACTCCCATATTTTAGGAGATTGCCTCCAGGACCGAAGATACTTGGAGGTGATAACCTGGCTAGTAATTTGTATTTGAAAGTTATCCGAATGCCAAAATAATGCTATCAAATTCATTCTTCAGCCGCCAAATAGGACACATTTGTACCAACCACTCGATGTAAGCTGCTTTAAGCCAAGGAAACATGTTCTTAAAGCCTGGAAAATGAATCATATAAGTGTTATTAGAAAAGATATATTTACGAATTTGTTGAGAAGTACGAATGAGAAAGTAGCTGCTACCTCTGGTGATGTTATAAAATCAGGTGTCCGTGCAACTGGCTTGCTGCCGCTAGATAGCCGCTAGAAAACGTCTTAAGGAAATTGCCAGAATATATTGGACAAGAAGATGCAAATACAAATGCAATAAATGTATTGAAAGACATTCTAAATGAAGCAAGATATGGAAAACCTGAAAAAATGGCCAGAAGAAAAAAGTTGAATATCGAAGCGGGTCAAAGTGTTAATGCCGACGACCTTACTCCATCCACATCTTCTCCAAATAATGTGTGAAAATAAGCGCAAAAGAAAATTTCTCGAAGACATGTCAGCAATAGACAAAGAACGTGAAATAGTGGAAAGAGAAAACTCAGCAGCTGCATCGTCAGCAATTAGTAGAAAAAATTCTCAAACGAAACGGAGAGTGAATATATAAAGAAACAGTGAAGAGGAGAGTGAATTTAATGACGCTGAGTAGCTAATTCTAGATGATAGTAGCAGTACTGGGGAAGAAGAAATTATTGATAAAGACGTTTGAAATGAAGATACAATGAAGTATTGAGGAAAAAGTCTATGCTGAAAAACTTGTAATTGGGGACTTTATTTTTGTGTGATCTAAACACAATGAAATGAAGCAAAAGTAGATAAGTCACCGAAGTCTTGGAAACAGAAGACAAGAACTTCTTTCAATGTTCGTTTCTGAGACCAAATTCCAAATACCACAATATTTGAGTTTACTTTTACTTTAGTTTGTGGCGCTTTAGCTATAGTAACCAAAGATGAAATAGTGAAGAATCTTCCAGTGGCTGAAAAGCTGCGAAGCGGTGGTGTTCGTTTCAAGGTGTTGTTTATTTGAACGTAAAGCTAGCTTACAAGAGTTTTCTTTACGGTTGTTAAAATTTTATGTTTTCACCAGTTCAATATATTCTGTTTGCCAATATATTAACGTTTTCGTTTAAAAACAAAGTGTTTTGTTTGCATTTTGTGTTTTTGTGTTTAAGGATAATCATCATTGGCCATTTGCATAAGGACAATTTTCCATTGGCCACATCTTCTGAACCAGCTTCGAGACAATTGTCTGTAAAACCCATATAGTTTCAAGCTCCCGGTTTTCTTTTGTAATTGGAATGCAAATTCGACAGTAATCTGTTCAAAATTTTACCAATAGTAGAAATTACCTGATGCAGTATCTATTTAAAAAATCAACAATTTTCTCAAACTTCATTCACTATCCCAAGTCACCTGCCTTTACGGTATATATGTGGCAACGTGTATATATTTGCAGAATAATAGTTCTAGATATTATACGATAAATTAATTATTTAATAGTTTTATGCCGTTCTTAGTTTACAGCGTTTGTTGTGGATCAAGCTCAACTTGTAATTGAGTCCTTAGATCATCAATCATTAGGGCAAGGACTAAAAGAGTTCCTACTCGATAGCACCATTTTTCACTTTAGTCTTGTATTCGTTATGAACCCATGTCGTGTTAAAAAAATACACTTGACAAAAAAGATATTATTACTTACTTGAAATTTATCCTTTATCACGAAGGAAGCGAAAATAATTCCTAGAGGAAATAAGGATTATTTATCAATACGCTCAGGATTGATTATTAGCATTTAAATTAATTCCCTCATAAATTCATTTCAAATTATACGCTAAAATATACTGCCATTATTTATGAGATTAATAATTATTATTGTATTATAAAATAGTCACGGACACTAAAACACGGACATTGTTTTATACTTAAAAATAAATATTCTTATCAAAAATGTATCTTTTCATTTCTGCCAGTACTGAACAATTGAACATTAACATATTAATAAGCATATTTTGGAGTTACATGAATCTAAATAACATTTAAATATGCTTTTTGCTTCACACATACTTCTTATCCTCAAGTCATCTTATCCTCATTTTTACTGATTCTCCAAATGCTTTATTCCATACATTCCCTAGCCTGTCTGCTGCAAATCCTACTTTTCTCACTAGCAATTTCGCATGCTCTCTCTCACTCCCTGTCAAATTCATCTTTTCTACTATCCCTCCCCCTTCTGTTGCATACCATCACTTTCTTCTTATCCACATGCACCACCAACCCTCTTGCACGCATATATCTATTCACACTTTCTATCATCTCTTTCATTTCTTCTCTACTACTCTCCATACAATTAATTACATAACCCAAAGTAACTATGTTGTCCGTTTTACCCTTGCCCCTTACAAATCCTGTCTGCGTGTTTGATACTACTGTCTTTTCATCCATCTCCTTTTGCAACTTTCTATGCACCACCCTTGCATACAACCTATAAATCCCATTCATTACTGCTGTCCACCTACAGCAGCATGTTTCTCTCCTATTTCCCCTTTTGTACACTGGTATTATCTCTCCCTCCTTCTATTCTTCTGGCACTCTTTCTTCTCCCTTCCATAGTGCATTCTTACCCATTTATAACGATCCTATCCCTCTCTCATTGAAGCACTTACACTGGCACACCATCCGGTCCCGCCGCGCTTCCTTCCTTTATCTTTCTTATTTCCTGCTTTGTTTCTTCCTCCGTAATTTCTGTGCACACTTCTGTCTCTCTTTTTCCTCCCGTTTGGCTCTATCTCTCTTTTCTTCCTCTTTCCATATCATTCTCACCCTCACATATTTTTCCACTGTTCCTTCCCTTCTCTTACCTTCCTTTCTGTCCACTATCTTTTTTCTTGCTTCTACCTATTTCTTATCCACACTCACCCTTTCCTCTCTCTTTTTCTTTCACCTCTTATCTATTCTCTTTTTTCTCAAATTTCCTTTGATCATGTCTTACATATCGTCCATACTTATTTTTTCCTTCCATACTACCTTCTCCATTCTTTTCCCATAATTCGTCTTTTCATTGTCACTCCATACATATATTTCCTTCTCCTTTCCTTTCTCTTCCTTTTCCACATTCATTTACATATATTCCTCTCCTCTTCCCACTCCCCATACCACTTCCACCGGAAAGTTCTGATGTCTCCCGGTCTCCTATTACCATACTTTCTATATACCCTTTTGCTTCTTCCTTCAGTAGGTGGTAATCAATTACTGATCCTCCTCCGTGACCTCTGTCTGAGGGTTATCTCTCCTTTCCAGTCCCCTTCCACACACCCATTCATCATCTCAATATTCTGTTCTTCAAGCCATTATATTAACACCTTATCCTTCGATTTTCTTGCACAAACTCTCCATCTAATCATATATTTACATCCATTCCCTCTCCTAATCTCCCATAATCACTATCCTTTCATACATATTCCTCCATTTTTCCATCACCTGGGGGAATTTTCCATTTTTCCTTTCCCACTCTCATATATTCCTTCCATTCTTTTTTGATATATACTATTATAAATAGCAATCTATTCCCTACTATCTCCACCTTTACTCCTTTTACGCCTTCCATCACAACCATCTCCACTTCCTTCTTCATTAGTACCTCTCTAACCCCCACTATCCCCCACCTAGTTCTTATCCTAGTCTGTAAAATTCCCTCCACTCTATTGTGCAGCTCATTACCCTCCATAATTCTCTTAAATTTTCTCTGTCTGTACCTTCTTCCTTTAACCCATAAATAACCACATTTGCTCTCCTTTCCTCCCTCTCTCTCGACTCCTCCATTATTTCCAACTTCTTTAATCTGTTTTTCAACTCTACCTGCACAATATTCCAATCTTTTTCCTTCTGCTCATGTCCTTCTGATCTCCTTTTCTGACTTCCTGATATGTTCTTATCTTCTTCACCTCCGATAGTATCTGCTTCTCAAAATACGACATCCCGTCTACTTTTTTATTTTTATTTATATGTCTTCCCTCTTCGCTGCTCTTGTCCCCGTCACTATCCCAAAAGCTGCCAACGCTTGCACTCCAGTGAACGAATTTATCTAGTGTCGCCATGTGTAGTCTATTTCCACTTTCTCGTTTATTTTTCATTAAACATCAAAGTTGGCCACCTTACATTTAATGCACCTTACATTTAATGTGCTATTAAACATTATATTATATATCAAACATCTAATCTGGTAGTGATAAAATTAAGTATTTGATTAAAAACTAAAATTGTTATTTAAGTCACATTGAGTTTAATACATATGTTATTATACATTAAGAATTATTTCTACTAGAGATGAAATAAAACATTTTATTACATATCAACATTTCATCTCATAGAGATAAAATTTAATATTTCAATAAAAAAAATTTTTTAATTTAAGCTACTTTGAGTTATATATTAAAAATATGTAGAGTTTATACTCATGTTAATGACAAGGTGCGTAATTATTGCTGTCAGGTTCCTAAACAAATTAAATTGATTAAGACAAAATGATAAAAATGCGTCATTTCTAATTTTCCAAAAAGTCAGACTTCAAGATAGGCGGCTGAAAATTTGTAGATATAAAGTTTCTGCGTGCATACTGCGCATTTCTAATTTTGTAATTTGTAATAGAATGCGACGTTAACCGGTTTAAAATTCTAACTTGCCTTCAGAACCATTACAGATAAAGCATGCAATAAACTTTATAAATTTCCCAATTTTGTGTAGCTTTTTGTAACTAGTTTTGTGACAGCATTTATGATTTCTAAATCGCTAAACCTTTTCCCTCAATCCCCTTTCTTCATCTTTCCATTCAATGCCCCCCTCCCTTTAACTCCCTCTACCTAATCTCCCAGGGATGAAATGACCTGATATGCTGCTTCTTTTACTTCCTTTCTATCCCCTTTATCTTCTCTATTTTTTTCATTATTTTCTTCCCTTTACCACTATGCCCTAAACACCCCCTCCAATTTATTGCTTCCTCCCTTTCCTTCTTCGACCATCCAATAAATTCTCACTCATTCGCCGAATGCTCCCACGTTTCCTCCATAACTCCACATATCCTACATTTTCTTTCACTCTCTCTCATCCAAAATCTATTCCCTCTCTCCATACTCCCACACCTGATCCTTGCTATCATTGATTTCACTTACATACTCATATCAGACTCCAGATAACTTGGCATCGTTCCTACTACTTCTATTTCCTTATACCTTGCATTATATCGCGATCCTCTTATTTTCTCCCTTCTCTCGTGCATTTCCACATCCTTCATCTTTCTCTCTACTTCCATTTCCAATGTGCCTCCATTCATCATCCTATAATGCCATTCTCCCATCGACCACCCGCAACTCTCATACACTCCCTCTCGCTCCATCACCCATCTATTCCTTTTTTCTCCTCTCTCCACCTCCTCCAACGCACATATATATACTTTCCTCAAAATTCTTTCCGGCTCTCCTTGCATCACCTTCCCTTCGTATTTTGTCATATGCTTTGCCCCTTTTACCCAGCACTTGTACACATTGATCTCCTGTAAGACTATCTCCGCCTGTGTCGACCTATCCACCCCCAAAATCCTCTTTAAGTATTTCCCGATCCTTCTTTCAATCTCTTCTCTCTCACTTACCTCCCATACCTCTGCCCCATACATTACCATACTTTCTACACATATATCCAATATTCTTAACCTCATTTTCACTGAATACCCGAAATTCTTCTGCCATACCTGCCATAACCTTTCTGCTGCTACTCCCGCCTTCTTCACTATCATCTTTACGTGCTCCATTACACTCCCGTCCTAATCATCATATAACCTAAATACTTCCACTTATTAACACACTCGATAATCCTACCATTCATTTCAACCACATCCTTCTTACTTTCTCTCCCTCCTCTTTTACACACCATAACCTTTGTCTTATTCACATTCACTTCCATCCCTCTTTCCCTCATATATCTATTCACCCTCTCTATGTGTTCTTTCTTTCTCTCTCTCTCTCTCTCTCTCTCTCTCTCTCTGTCTGTCTAACCCTTAAGACTCGGAATTAGAACGTACGAGTTTGTCTCACTTCAGCTAGTTTTCCCTCAATATACCATTGTTCACCAAACGTGCTCCCACAAGCTACACCTGCAACACAAATCACAGCACGATAATGAAGTATGGGATTGTGTATTCGATCATATGTTCTTTCTCTCTCTCTCTCTCTTTTCTTCGGAATGCTTCACGTAAAACTTGTAGGTAATAGTTTTTATCTGCCGTAACCTGGTGGGAAGAACTTATGGTACACTATGGTATTGAAGTCAAAGAAAACAGTAACATTTGAGCGATCTTGGGTTTGGCTATTTAGGAAACTTCCATTGGGACAATTGGACCTTAGTTTCTACATCATATCCATACACCAATTACGATTTGTTTGAGCAATTCTAGCTTGTTGTTGATTACAATATATTCCTTGTTATTGTCAGTACTCACCTATAAACGTACACACTAATAAACGTGTGTCTCATTCAAAGAAGAATTATCAAAAGCAACATATAAAATAGCCAACAATGTACTAGACTTTATTTTCTTCTAAACACAAAACATAATGAAAATTCTTTGTTACAATTTTTTCACAACTAGATCACCGTGAAAATAAAACACAAGTTACCTTATTCACTTACTTACATACTTATCTGGCTACAGCCATTGAAGAACCTTAGCCGCGGCAACAACATCCTTCCGCCATTCGTCACCCGATGCAGTTTTTCTCCTAAATTTTCGGATGTTTAATTTGCGTACATCTTTGCCCACCTCAACCATCCATCTCTTGCGGGACAAACTATGAGACGACTCCCTTCTGGTTTGGTACTTAATAGCTTTTTTCGGTATCCTGGTGTCATTCATCCTCTCAACGTGTCCGCACCAGCGCAGCGTAAGTAAGATTTTGGCATGCCCTGTTAAATATGCAGCATCCGTCGGTAATACGACACTGTCTTACAACCACATGTAGTGGTACGTTGAAGAGTAGGTTAGATAATGAGTCTCCTTGCTTTAACCGCGTATGTCAGTCAACGTCATTTTTATTACCTTAAAAAATCTTGCAGGTATTGCGAACTCTTCTTTCATCACTGTATAAAGTTGACCTCTCAAAATTCTGTCGTACGCAGCCCGAAAGTTTATTAACAGTTGGTGTAAAGTGGTATGGTATTCGTAGGATTTTTGAAGTACCTTTTTCAGGTAAAATATTTGATCAGTGGTTGATCGTTTGCTTCTGAATGCACACTGGTATACGCCCAGCGCTTCTTCAACTTGAGGCTATAGTCTATCGCCTATAACCTTTGTAAGGATCTTGTAACCAACATTCAGTAGGGCTAAGCCTCTTTTATTAGCACAGTTCATGTTATCCCCCTTCTTATGCAATGGTACAATCACTGCAGTATTCCACTCTATGTGCATCTTCTCTTCCAGCCAAATTTTACCCATTCATATGTGTATTTGTTCTACGATACCGCTTCCACTATACTTCCACAGTTCTGCAAGAATACCATCTTCTTCAATGGCTTTGTGATTATTTAGGTTCGTTATAGCATCCTTCACCTCGTCCAAGTTGGGCTCTTCCACTTCAACCGCATCTTCCGTTAAGTTGTATTATTCTCTATTGGAACCTTCATTTAATGACTCCGAGAAATATTCCGTCTATCTTCGCAACACTTGTTCTGGTTCCTCGAGAAGAGAATCATCTTTTGCTATACAAAAGGGCGTGTTCTTTTGCTATACAGAAGGACGTTTTTTTTTATTTCATTCAAGTTCTGGTACATTTTTCGCAAATCTTGATTATTACGCAATTTTCAATTTCCTGGAACTTAGTCTTTTCTACTTCCATTTTCTTCTGCCTACATTTCTTCTATCGATTATATATTTTTGCTTGTGTCCCACTGTAGATGTTTTCCCATAGTTTTCCTAATTTTCTATAGTGCCTCCTTCTCTCTAGTGTCCTTTCTTTTTCACACTCTCTATAAAACCCGTGCTACTGCCGTCTGACTGCACCCAAGGGTTCTTATAGCTGAATCTTCCAACGCTGTTTTTATGTTTCGCAATTTCGCTTTAACGTCGCGTTCACCTTAGTTTCGTCCGATGGCATCGTTTTGTTTCACCTTATTGACAGCTAGCAATAAACTAAATATACTAATAGCCGTCAACTGTGGACGTGGACATGATTACACATCACTGACGTAAAGCATATTTGTATATTATCAAGTTTAAATTAAGTCTAAAACACAAAGGCGTTTCTCATTAATCGTAATAGTTGTATTCTATTTCAATTCTGATACAAAATTTCATTGTTTAATTTAAAATAAATCAACTGAATGAATCTTATTGAAAAAAGTTATAAATTAGTAGTCTAGTACAGATATAAAATCGAGAATTCCATAACCTGGTGGACAATCTAAATACAGCGAATTGCAATCAACTCCATATATTCCAGCTTTCCAAGCGTCAATATATTGAGAATCTAGATTTGGTACTTCCTCCGTGTCTTGTGGCCTAAAATTAGTTTACAAGAAAAATAAGCCTAGTTAAAATTTTCAAAGAATATAAGTCGATTTTCAAAGTTTTTGTTTTCTTTAGTAGTAAGTTAGTGAACAACTTTGAGTGTCCATTTGGAAAACAACTTGACGTAGGTGTTGGAACCAAATTTGAACTCCATGAATCATTTCCATATTATTTCATCCTAGTTATATCCTCCTAATGATATCTTCAGCAAAACATAAAATTATTACAATGTTCCATTACTTTTGAATAATGTACATAACTTTGCATTTACTTATATGCATTTAATTGATTTCTTAGTTTTAAATTGTTTATCATCATCATCATCATCATCAAATAGCCCCTGATGTCCACTGCTGAACGTAGGCCTCTCGCATGTCCGTCCA